>CAKNYM010039023.1:0-15909 GCA_932195095.1 Andricus curvator
ATTTCAAAAATATGTAAAGAATTTGGAAACTTTTAGAGGTTTCTTGAAGATTCCAAGGATTTTTCATTTGATTTCAGTACTTTAATTGATTTCAGAGGATTTGCAATATTCTGGAGTAATTTAAAAGATTCCAAGGAATTTTTTTTTTATTTTGATAGTTTGAAGGAATTTGAAAAAAAAGACTGGGAATATTTTAGGGCATTTGAAAAGAATCCAAAGCATTTGAAAGAGATGTCAATAATTTCAATGAATGCCAACAGATTTTAAAGGGGTTGAAATATTTTAGTATATTTTAACAGACTCCAAAGCATTTCCAAGAGATTTCAATAATTTTGAGGAATTTAAAAAAATGGTAAAGGATTTGAGAACTTTAAGAGTATTTTAAAAAATGTCAAGACATTTTCGTAAGCTTTAAAAACTTTCAAGTGATTTTTAAAGATTTAAAGGATTTCAATAATTTGAAAGAGTTTCAAAGGATTGGAAATAATTTATGGTGCTTTTAAAAATTGCAAGGGATTTTGAAGAGTTAAAACAATTTCAAGGAGTTCTAAAATATTGTGAAGGATTTTAAATATCTTAGGGTATTTTGAAAGATCCTATGAATTTTTTGAATTGATTTCAGTAATTTAATGTTACTCATAGGATTTGAATTATTTTATGGTATTTTAGAAGATCTAAAGCATTTTCAAGAGCTTTAAAATGTTTCAATTGATTTCCAAAGGTTTGAAAGGATTTGAAAACTTTAAGAGTATTTCAAAATGTTCTAAGGAATATTCAATTCGTTTCAGAGGATTTGAAATATTTTAGAGTATTTAAAAAGATTCTAAAGCATTTTCAAGAGATTTGACAAAATTTGCATGGGGTATTGTATCGAAGAGTTTTCCTAATTTCGAAAATATAGATCGATTTAATAGGACCTATGCCAGGTTTTAGGGTATAACAAAAGATTTCAAGCAATTTTGAATTTATTTCGGTAACCTAATAGGATTTGAAATGATTTAAAATATTATAAACTATTTTTAAAGACTTTAATGCACTTTCAAGATATTTTTAATTTTTTATGGAATGTTAAAGGCTTTGAATGACTTTAAGAGGACTGAACAAATTTTTCTGAGAGTTTAAAGAATTTGTTTACAACTTTGGAATATATGAAACTATTTCATAGGACTTGCGAGGTTTCAATATATTTTAGAATATTTAAATGAATTTTATGCGATTTCCGAAGATTTCAATGATTTTAATGGATTTTAAAAGCTCCCAAGGTATTTTCAAAAATTTTCCAGGATTCAAGAAAATACTTTAAAATTTCATATAATTTCACGGGATTTTATAATATTTCACTGTACTTTAAGAAATTCATTCACAAGAAGTGAGGGGTTTTTTAGGTTTTCACAGATTTGTAGAGATTTTCAAATATGTTTTGCAATTAATTTGAATTCACCCTGAATTGTTACTTATTCATTCAGAATTATTTTATTATGTCTTTCGAATTTTGTTGATTTACCTGAATTCTTTTGAATTAAATCAATAATTCTATTCTGTTCAATGGATATTTTTTTCAGTTTGTGTTTAATTCGTCTTGAAGTGTTTTAACCTCATTTTGAATTCTTCAACAATCAATACAATTCTTTTGAATTCCCTTGTATTTTTCCAAAATCATTTTAAAATTACTAAAATCAATTACATTTTTTGGAGTTTTAAATTTTTTCCAATTTATTTGCATGTTTTAAATTTTAACTTTAATTCTTTGAAGTTTTATGAATTGAATTTTTCGAAATGCTTTCAAATCCAAAAGAACATCAGTCACACTATTGATGCACATATTTACTTTAAGTCACTTTTTGGATTAGAAATGAGTCTTGCTGCAAAAAACGTCGAATTAAAAATTATTGCTGTGCACTCCCGAGATATTCTCTGGACATCTGCTTTTAGACAACTTCGCATTCAAAATACAATACTTTCGAATAATTTTCAATCCGACGTTTTTTGTAGGGCAATTTCTCTGCTTTTTTCGGGTTGAATAGGTCACTATTCTTAAATAAATTAGGCTGTAGCCGCCCTTAGAATAATAAACTACAAATTCAGGCCTCGGGCTCAAAACACACTATTGACACTATTTGACACTTTTTTCAAGCGATGACGCTGTTTTGCTACTATTTTGAAAAAAAAGACACTAAAGACACTATTTTCCAATTAAAAACACGAATTTATCAACCAATATAGATTTTTTGAAGAATAAAAAATTGACAGATTTTCGCAGATGGAAAAAAAAATATATTGTTTAATTTAGTTTTTAATAAGAAAGATACTGTAACGTTTATAAAGGCCTGGAAAGTTCTATCGACAGGATAATTTTCTTCTTATAATAAAAGAATTTAATCATTTTGACGTAAACAACAGATACGATAAAAATGTTCACACAAAAATGTTCATGTAAAAAAAAGTTATACTAAAATACATGTTACTTTTTCGTAATAACGTGCATCATTTATGATAAAAAATAAAAAATTAATTTTTCATGAAAAAAATTCACCACATCTCTCAATGCATAATAAAATATTAGTGGCGAATGGATTACTATAGAGTATAAACAGCAATAATTGCGGAGCAAATAGACAATTTAAAAATTTTTTATCATATTTCTTGAAAACTGAAAGATTGGTAATTACTGCCACTATTCTATGTATCATTCATTTTTTTAAACTTTGTATACCATTAAGCCATTTCCCTTTCGGGGTAGGCGTGACACTACCCGATTCGGGTAGTGTTTCTAGGTTGATAACTTGTAGTAAATAACTACAAGTGTGGGCTCACCACACCCACGATGTGCCAACAGCACTCAGTTTTCTCGAATGGTCACCCATCCAAGTGCTAACCGCGCCCAACGCTGCTTAACTTCAGTGATCTGACGAGAACTGGTTTTTTCAGCGTGGTATGGCTGTTGGTAAAGTTGGTAAAGTAGCTGTTTGTAAAGCTTATATAATAATGAAAATTAATATTATTCGCAGTATTTATCAATTTGAAATTTATATGCTCATATACATGTTAAAACGAATAATTCATCATTTATTTTATAAATAACATTTCTTTTAATTTATAAAATAAAAAATGTATTACGCCAATATAATTTATAAATAAGTTAAGTGTTAAACAAATTTAAGAGCCGATTATAATAAATTGAATTATAATTATATTCACAATTTTTTCAAGATGATAACGGTGACAGAATTTACCTACAAATAAAGTATGAGAAATCCATTACTCCTTTAGCTTCAACATCATCCTGTAGTGCCTTCTAATCATTTTTTACGAATATTTTGTAACATTAATTAAATATAAATAACATAGAAAAAATAAGTCTTTGGTTTATTCTTTTTCATAACAAAAATTAGTAGGCGCGCGCCTTGGCGCGCGCACGACTACTAGTATTAGTAATGTATGTATATATGAGACTGAAGTTTCTTATCGTACTGTTATTTACATTATTTTTCATTTTTTATTTATGGATGTATTTTCATACTTCAATTTTCGGTTTAAGTGTCAATCCTTAATATTTCGTAAATCTTTCGTGCACTTTAATACTTGTTTTGATTTCCAATGAACAGAACATTAAAATACAATAATTTCCAATGTTTCCTATAAAAATTCAATAAAATTATCAAAGGTTTTGTTATATCTCGAAATGTCTATATTAAATTTGATTTCATTATTGCCTTCTGTCTTTATGTATAACATCTCCATGAATTACCTTTTTATTTGGCCCACAATCTGTCAATTTCCACGAAATCTTTGATGATATGTTAAAAATTTCTAAGAAACTTCAGTTTCATATCAAGTAAAAACCATAAAGTAGAAAAAAGCCTTATCCTTCTGCTGTTATTTCCTATATTTCATTGTGAAATGGAGAAATTTATTCCGTTATACATCTTATATGAAAACCATCAGCACAACACCAATTTTACTCACCAAGTTTATTCAAATTTATTTATTTTTTTATTTAGTGCAATTTTAAAGTTACACTTTAACTTCACTCTACAATCTAACTGAATTTTTGGTAATTTTTTATTTTGCAACGACTTTTTCTTAGAAAAAAAAAAAAATTTTTGTTATTTTGATTCTTCAAGATTTCGTCTAGAGCCACTGAACCGTACCGGGTCACCCTGAGTACTGAATTTATTTTTTTTAAAAAGGAAGAGAAATCGAAAACTCCCTTTGAAATTGACAGATTTTTGGTTGTACGCATTTTCCAAGAACTCAAGTACAATGTCCTTTCCACACACGAGACAGTCAACGATCGTAAAAACCACATGTTGGAGAAATTCTTTAGAACTTGAACTTTAAAATATTTTCCCAAATTTCAAAAAGCAATTAACCCAGTACCATAGTACTCAATAAATCAATCTATTGAACTGTTTCCATCTATAAGTCGCGTTTGCATTTTTGTAATTTTTTAGATTTTTTCTGAAAATTTTGTTAAAGATTTCTGAAATATCTAGGATACTGTATACAACACCAAAAATTTTTGGTACCCAGTGAAGCTCAATGAAGAGTTGTGTCATAGAATTTTCATGTTAATCAATAAAATAAAGTTCCTGATTAATTGTGATCTTATTTGTAACAATTACTTAAAATTAAAAGATATTGATGAAAATTTTTTTTTAATTCTATTCTTTAAGTACAAATAAGATTTTGAATTTTCATTATTTTTTAATTAATCAAAAGCATAATATCGACGTATTTTGGTATACACCAGTATACGTATTCAATGAAACTTGTTAAAGTATTCTATTGAATCTTCCTTAGACAACCATTATTGCAGGTGTTAAGGGTTTCATGCTTTCATTTATCGAAAGTCTTTGATTTTCCTCTTGTTATATACTTGTCTCTAATGAGCCGATTACAAAGTTGTTTGGAAACATATTTTGAGGCCTTTCTATGCAATTCTTGTTGCATATATATTGAACTTTTTGAATGTGCTTTATCAAAACAACTGATTTTTGGATTCACAATGTTTCTTAGCCTTTTTGTTTCAAAAATGAATTTTTGCACAGATTGACTTGTTAATATTGTGTTTCTAATTTTCTTCTTAAAAAATTTAACAACAGAGACATTAAGCCATACACCTTGATATTGTTTCTTTTGACATCTGATTTAATTGCCGTCCTCAGAGAATCGGTTTCTTTGCCATCTCTCAAATTTCATACCGTTTCATATATTAAAATAAAAAATCGACAGGAAAGGTTCACTGATTGATTAGTGACTGCAATCACTGAAGAATTGGTCAATATATTTTAACAGCTTGACTTTCTAAAAATAAGCTTGTGTTTTATCAATTTTTATGCTTATAGAATTATACATATAGAATTATTAATACAAGTGCTAAACGCACTCAGAAAAAGAAATCTTTCATTTGAAGAAAATTTATCTGGATAAAAAAAAATATTCGTTGATTCTATGTCAAAGAGAAGTTTCTTTGATTCTAACAAAATTTCTTTTGATTCAAAGAAACTTTTTTTTTTTTAAAGAAATGTTTTTCATTCCAATGAAAAATTGTCTTTAATTTAAAATGATTTTTCTCAATTTGAAGTTATTTTTCTAAATGGGAATTATCAGATAACGCGTATGAAACAGCAGTTTTGGACCAGACTCGATTGATCCATTTCTATCATGACTTAATAAATATAAAATATTTTTTTCTCGCTTCCAAGATCCGAAATCAGAAGCTAAAGGTGCATGGACTATTTCTAGAAAAATGCATATTTTTATATGTTTTGCCTCCTTTAGCGCTAATGTTGTAAATTTAAAAATAATATTTAACATACTTCAATTTTCTTTAAAACTTCAAACGTGCTAAAAGTTCTTACCTAAAAAAAAATATTTTTTTTTTCTGTGACTGCTGTAAATATTTTTTAGCGGATAAAAAAAATCGTAAAGTTTTACGCAATGCACAAGATAAGATGTCACGCGTCTTTTTGACGTCTGATTTTTATGATTCCAATGTCATGCACTTGAACTACGTTTTTGATTCAAGAAATAAGATTGCTCAATGAGAGTAAAAAAAGATGATTAAAAAAATGATTCTGTTCCGAGAAAATCAGGAGAGACATTGCTGTTAAGTTAAAATTTTATTTACAACACTTCTCAAATTATCACATTAGAATGTTGTTTATCCAGTTATGTACTGCAAACATAATAACATTACTCTCAAAATTTTCCAATTCGAAAATTTCTAGGTATCTTTAAAATATCGTATTTTTCTGGATATAGCGCTAATCTAAAAGTATTTTGAAATTTCGTGTAGAACTCTTCTTGGCAGTGGTGTGGGTGGGGGGGGGGGGGGGGGTCAAGAGACCTAAAAGTCTTGACAGTAAAAAAATTAATTTTCAAGGAAAGAAAACCTAGTTTTTCAACAAAATAGTCCAATTTTCAACTAAATAGATGAATTTTCAACTAGAATGATGAATTTTCCAATGAAAATAACAATTTTTCACAAATGAAGGTTTCTGAGTAAAGAATGAAAAAAAATTTCATCCAAATTGTTAAACATTCAAGGAAAAGACCAATTTTCTGTGAAACAGTTGAATTTCAAAACCGAAAATAGAAAATAGAGTAATTTTCAAGGAATAATGTGATAATAGATAAATCTTATGGTAAATATAAATAATAAAATTTTTTGGGAACAATATTATAAAAAATTATAAATTATTAATTATTAATAATAATATTATAAATAGTATTATAAATTAAGAATTTTTTCGAAATTTTGAACATTTGAAAAATATTGATAATTTTATAAATTTTGAACTTTTTAGAAATTTTGATAATTTCTAAACTTATTAAAAAATTTGCAAATTTGAGATATTTTAGAAATTTTATAAATTTTGAAAATTTTAGAAGTCTTTATAATTTTAGAAATTTTCAACAGTTGCGAAATTTTGATCATTTTAAAATTTTTTGAAAATTTTAGATATCTTAGACATTTTGGAAATTTAGAAATTTCAGAAATTTTGGTAAATTTTCAAAATTTTGAAACTTTGAGATAATTCTATAATTTTAGAAATGTTAACAATATTGTAAATTTGGCCCATTTTAGGGATTTTAGAAATTTTGATAATTTACAAAATTTGGAACATTCTAGAAATTTTGATAATTGTAGAAATTTAAATAACATTAGAAATTAAGAAATTTTGAACGTTAATTTCAGAAATTTGAATGATTTCAGAAATTTTTATCATTCCATGAAATTCAGTAATATTAGAATGTTTGGTAAGTTTTGAATATTTTACAAATTTTTAATATTTTACAAATTTTGAATATTTTACAAATTTTAGAAAATTTTACAAATTTGAGAAAATTTTACAAATTTTTACAAAGTTTCGAAAATTTTACAAACTTTAGGAAATTTGAGAAATTTGAACATATTTTAAAATTCAGAAATTTTGATAATTTTATGATTTCAGAAATTTAGTAATTTCAGAAATGTTGGTAAATTTCGAAATTTGAAAACTTTAGAAATTTTGAACATTAATTTCAGAAATTTGAATGATTTTAGAAATTTTAACATTTCATAAAATTCAGTAAACTTACAAAATTTGGTAAGTTTGAAAATTTTAAATATTTTACAAATCTTGAATGTTTTACGAATTTTGTAAATTTTACAAATTTAAATATTTTACGAATTTTGAAAGTTTTACGAATTTTGAAAATTTTACGAATTTTGAAAATTTTACAAATTTTAGAAAATTTTACAAATTTTAGAAAATTTTACAAATTTTAGTAAATTTGGGAAATTTTAGAAAGTTTAGGAAATATGAGAAAATTGAAAATTTGGTAAAATTCAGATATTTTGATAATTTTGATAATTTCAGAAATTTTGAACATCTTAGAAATTTTGAAAATATACGGAAAGTTTCGGTACCATAGTTTTCGCGGTGACACATCATATTATCTTTCAGGGCACGGCTCACCAAATACCATTTTAGGAATTTTAGAAATTTTGATCATTTAAAAAATTTGGAACATTCTAGAAATGTTGATAATTTTAGAAATTTAAATAACGTTAGAAATTAAGACATTTTTTAGCATTAATTTCAAAAATTTGAATTATTTCAGAGATTTTTAACATTTCATAAAATTCAGTAATATTAGAAAGTTTGGTAAGTTTAAAAATTTTGAATATTTCACAAATTTTGAATATTTTCCAACAAAAATAAAAAATTTCTACAAATGAAGGTTTTTCAGCAAAGAATTTAAAAAAGTTCATCCAAATTGTTGAACATTCAAGAAGAAGACAAATTTTCTGTGAAGCAGTTGAATTTCAAAACCGAAAGTATGGATTTACAAGAAAAAAAGTATTTTTTAACAAATTGCTTCAAACTTCAACCAAGTAGTTCAATTTCCAAAGGAAAAAGATTAATTTTCAAGGAATAATGTAATAGTAGATATTTTAACCAAAGAATAGAAAACAATTATTAGAAAAGAAAATGTGTGGTCAAAAATTTTATTAATTGGTTGAAAATTTGAATATTTTGCTAAAAAGTAATTCCTTTTGGTTGAAAATTCAACTATCCCTGGTCAAAAAAATGTTTTAAAAAACTACAGAAAACTAAAACTATTTTCACAGGAATATACAAATAAATACAATAAATTAGAACGAAAATTATAGGAAAGAACAACTTTTTTCTATTATTGAGACGAATGTTGTACTTTTTTTGTATTTTTGTGTAGGTTGTTGTATAATTTTCGCGTATAAGATGAGAGCTTTTAAAACTTTTCAATTGAAAATATAATAATCAAAAGCGAGTAAACTGCAAAATTTTAAACTTCAACTTTTATACATTGTACAGTCAAAATATTAAAAAAAATAGAAATGGACTCTATCATTTTCAATGCTATGAATTGAAGAACGAATCAGAAAATATATAAATTTCAAAAATTATGTAATTTCAAGCCATTTTAAGCTAGAAACATTAATTTATACCTTATTTGTTTTGAAATATTTTCAAATATTCTCGCAAAAATATGTTTATAAAAATCATTTCATGGCCAACGGCCATGCCACGCTGAAAAAACCAGTTCTCGTCAGATCACTGAAGTTAAGCAGCGTTGGGCGCGGTTAGTACTTGGATGGGTGACCATTCGAGAATACTGTGTGCTGTTGGCATATTATGGGTGTGGTGAGCCCAAACTTGTAGTTATTTATAACTACAAGAAAACTATCCACCTAGAAACACTACCCGAATCGGGTAGTGTCACGCCTACCCTGAAAGGGAAATGGCTTAATGGTATACATTTAAAAATTTTCTATGAATCTAATAATAATTTTATTATCTTGGAACTCGAATTTGTCCTACAATTTTATGAAAATTCTGCAAAAGTAAAAAAAAACTACTTTAAAATGATCTAGATTCTTTTTTGAAACTTTTGGAAATCTTATTAAATGTTCTTTTCGAATTAATTTTTTAACGAAAACATTATTTTTAGTTTTTCGAGGAATTTTCATACAAATTTTTTATTCATTTGAAATTTCCAAAATGCTTGAAAATCTCCTCAATTATGTGTTCAAGATCTTCACAAATCTACTTTTGGTTTTAAATGTTTTGAAATCTTTTCACGGTTCAAATTATTTTGAAATCTTTTCAAAATTTTGAAATATATTTCAAACCTGATCGATTATTTTCAGAATTAATAATTGTTCAATTGTCATTCATCACTCAAACATTTTTTTAAATCTTTTTAAATATTCTCTTAAAATTATTTTTTCAGAATAAAAAATCGTTTAAAATTTTCACTGCAAACTTGACATTTTTTTTCTTGAAACGTTTAAAGATCCTCAAAAGGCTTCCAAATTTTATTTCGAAATCTTCAAAAATCTGAATTCAGTTTTTTTTTCGTTAAACAAAACAAGTAAAATTGTAACGTCCAAAGTTTTAATTCAACACTATGAAATATTAACGATTCAACACTTTCTATTTCAAATAATTTAGTTTAAAATTCTTTAGTCTTTAATATTTGATTTATAATTACTTATTTCAAATGAAAAGTAAACAAAATTACTTTTCTACTATAAAACATGATTTTTAACAAAATAATTGAATATTCAACAACGACAAAAATTAATTTTAAAATCTAGAAGACGAATCTCCAACAAATAAAGATTTTTCAGTCATGAAAAAAATAAGTTCACGCAAATTGTTGAACCTTTAAGCCAAAAAATGATTTTTCTGTACAGAAATTGAATTTTGAAACTAGAAAATATGAATTTTAAGCAAAAAAATGATCTTCAACAAAATAGTTGAATTTTCAACCAAAAAGATAAACCTTAACTTAAAAAACATGTTTTAACTAAGTAGGTGAACTTCTACTCATGCAGTAGAATTTTCAATCAGAAAAATCTGTTGTCAACAAAATAGTTAAAATTTCAACCAAAGACATGAATTTTCAACTCAGAATGTGAATCTTCAACAAAAAAATGATTTCGACCCAAAGAAAATTGCTTTAAAAAAAAGTTTCTCAAACAAAATAGTTGAATCATCAAGCATAGAACATTAATTTTCAACCAAATAGTTGCATTTTATCTAAGAAAGACAAAATTTCTACTGGAACAGATTGCATTTTTAAATTGAAAGGACAAACTTGCCAAAAAAAATGTTGAATATTCATCCAAAAAAGATTTCACTTGGCGTTTTAACACCAAAATATGAATTTTGAACAGGAAGTAAATTTTCCACAAAAAAGTTGAATTTTCGACAAAACAGTTCAATTTTCCACTAAAAAGGATGACTCTTTAACAAAATTGTTGAATTTTCAACAAAAAAGATGCATTTTTCTCTAAGAAAGGTTTGAGAATAAATTTATGTTCAAAAAATAGCAATCCCCCACTTTTCATAAATTCGATTTTCTCTACATAATTCTTTAGTTCCGGAAGAGTTTTCGAGTTCTACAAAAATACTATTTAAAAAAATCAAAAACAGAAAATTAAAAAAATTCCGAAGGTTTAAAAATTAAAAAAAAATAGGTTTTCAAAATTTTCAGGTATTTTGAGCCCCCCCCCCCCCCCTGCCCAGAAGAGTTCTACATAAAATCTCAAAATACTTTTAGATCAACGCTATATCCAAAAAAATACGATACTTTGAAGATTTTTCTACTGTATAAACTTATACTTTATTGTTGATTGTTTTACTTTTCTACAAGGAAATACAAGAAAAAATGAACCATTTGTATTTAACTGTATTTTTTCGTTGAATTTTGTATATTTTTTTACAAAAAAGTACAGATTTCAAAAAAAAAATTTAAGTTGTAGAAATGTTGTACTTTCTTGTGAACATTTTTTCCACGAGGGGCGCATTAATTACGTAAGGCGGTGAGAATTTTTTTTTATAAAAATGTAATTGTGAATATTTTTCGGAAACGATGAAAAATATCCCAAAGAAGCAAGAAAATTTTTCAAAGATTTTCTTCAAAATCCCTGACTTCGTACGCTTTTTTGACCCTCAGAATATTTTTCATAAAAAAAGTACAGGTGAATTTCATAATTCCTTTTAGACTATGAAGAGTAAGGTGAAATAGGCTGTGTAAATAAAAATGCGTATATTGTCACAAAGCAATTAGGGACAATTTTTTAAAATGTTTGGGAATTTTTTTGAGCAGGTATACTTCAGGGATTTAGAAAAAATCTTGCAAAAGTCAGGGAATTTCCATAATTTCAAATAACTGTCAAGAAGAATAAATTTGAAATTTTTCAATTTGAATTTGAAATTGTTTCATTTCGTTCATAACAGATTCTAGGTCAAAAATGTTACACGTTTAAAATTCTCGTATTTGAATGTTCATGGCCAGGGAAAACGGAAAATGGTCTTTTTGGGTTGAAAATTCAGCTACTTTCATAGGAAAATTACTTTTTGATTAAAATTCATATTTAGATGTTGAAAAATCAACTGAATTCTTTTTTGTTTGAAAATTCAACTTTTTTGTTGAAAATTTGTCTTTTTTCATTAAAAATTTAAGTATCTTCGTAGCAAATTCAATTTTTGAGTGTTATTCATATTTTGATGTTAAAAAGTCAACTGAAATCTTATTTGGATGAAAATTCAACTATTTTCTTGAGGCAAATTTTTTTTAATTTCAAAATTGATCTATTTTAGTAGAAATTTCATCTTTCTTGAATAAAAATAAAACTGTTTGGTAGAAAATTTAACAATTTTGTTAAAAACCCATTCTTTTTCATCGGAAAATCATCCAGTTCATAGAAAATTTACTTCTTGCTCAGAATTCATATTTTGATTTTAAAACGCCAACCGAAATCTTTTTCGGATAAAAATTCAACAACTTTTTTTTAATTTATGTTTTCGATTTAAAAATTCATCTGTTGTAGTAAATATTTTATCTGTCTTGGATAACATGCAACTCTTAAGTTGAGAATTAATTTTCTATCCTTGAGAATTCAACTATATTGATTGAAAATTTTGGTTCACATTTTTTTTCCAAGTCATTTTCACTGGTGAGAAATCCATTATTTGTTGAAGATTCACATTTTTAGTTGAAAATTCATCTCTTTGGTTGAAATTGTAACTATTTTGTTGAAAACTGATCATTTTCAATTGAAAATTCAACTGCACGGGTGAAAGTTGAATATGTGGTTAAAAAACTTTAATTCGTTGAAATTTTTTTTATTTTTCTAAAAGTCATGCCTTTTGGTTGCAAATTCCAATTCTAGATTGATAGATGCATTGAAAAAAAGTTTAAACTCCTGCCAAAAGAAATGTATTAAGAAAACTCAAAATACGAATTTTCAAATAAGAAGATTGAATTTCTACCAAAGAAGACGAATTTTTAATAAAATAGATGAATTTTCAAAAAAATAGTTGAATTTAAAAAAAAAAAGATAAATGTTCAATAAAAAAAATAAATTCTGAACGGAAAGTAAAACTAGTTTTCCAAAAAAAATTGTCTAATTTTCAACTGAAGAGATGAATTTTCAACTGAATGATGAATTTTCCCACCAAAATAAGAATGTTCTACAAAATAAGATTTTTCAGTCAAGAAAGAAACAGAGATTTCATTCAAATTCTTGAAATTTCAAGAAAAGGACAAATTTACTATCAAACAGTTGAATTTCCAAAACGAAAATATTGATTTACAACAAGAAAGGATTTTTTAACAAAGTGCTTTAAACTTCAACCAAGTAGTACAATTTTCAACGAAAAAACATTAATTTGCAATTTTTAATTCGCTTTTCGTTAAAAATTCAATTATTTGGTTTAAAATTCATGTAATTGAATAAAAATGCTCTTTTTTTATGGAAAATTAATCTTTCTGGTTGAAACTTTATCTTTTTATTTGAAAATTCATTTCCTTGGTTGAAAATTTAACTATTATATTAAAAATTCACTTTATTTGGTTGGAAATTAATTTTTTCAATTTGGAATGTAACTATTTCACTTCTAATTGGAAATTTATATTTTTTACATAAAAATTCATGTAATTTCTTGAAAATTCGTCTTCATTGATTGAATATTCCTTATTCTAATTTTATAATTTTAATAAATAAATAAATTCAATAATAATTAGTCTAATTCTAATTTGAACTATTTTTTCAAAATTCAGGCATTTTATTAAAAATATATATTTTTTTTTTTGAAAATTTTTATGCTTGATTGAAAATTAATATTTTTGATTCAAAATTGATTTCTTCTGTTGAAAACTTAAATTTTTTTTCGAATTCGTTTTTTTTTATCCAACTGTTTGCTTGCAAATTCATGTGTATAAATACAAATTCTGCTTTTTGGGAAGAAATTGAGTTTCTCAGTTACATTTTTTTTTGTTATAAATTTATTCCTTTTCTTGAAAATTGAACTATTTTGTTGATTTTTCTTTGCCTAAAATCAATTCTTTGAACTTGAAATATAAATATTCAATTTTTAATTGAGAATTCATATTTTTAGTTGAAAAATGTATGCGGCGTCCTTTTGGTACAAAATTAATCTTCTTGACTGCAAATTTATCTTTTTTGTTGAAAATCAATTTTTTCAAATTTAAAATTGAACTACTTTGTTGAAAAGTCATTTTATTTTGTTGCAAAATGAAATTCTAGTTTATGTTAAGAACTTATATTTTTTGGTAGAAAAGTAATCTGATTAGTTAAAACTTCATCTTTTTGGTGGGAATTTTTTTTCCGTTCAAAATAATTTCTTGAATTTCAAGTATATATGTATAATTTAAAACTAATGAGTTAAACAACCACCGCAGGGTTCCACTGGGAGCAACTGCAATATAAAAATTCAATCTTCAATCTTGGAAAGGAAAGTAATCTTCCGCGCTAAAAATTTATCTTTTGGTTGAAAATTCATTTCTTTGGTTAAAAATTTAACTAGTTTGTTTTGGAACTATTTTTTTGTGAAAAATGACACCTTAGAGTACCAAAAGAAGTACCAAAAAAGTCGAATTGGTCTATTCTACAAACAGTCCAGAAACTATTTATTTTATATTTGTAACAAGTAGTGCAAATTAAAAAGAAGCGTTGAAATAAATTTTGGTCTGTTGTGAATTTAAAAAAAATGGAACTTCTCTGCTACTAATTGGATCCCTGTAAAAAAAACAAGACTATGACACGATCGAAAAAAACTATAATAAAAATTAATTTTCCTAAATTCCGTGTTTATAAATAAGAAACTTATCGACAAGAAAATAGAAGATATGAGGCAGAAAAAAACAGCAGACTTTGATTCGCTTAAAATAAAAATAAGATTCATTATAAATAGTCTCATATTTATTCATGTTTAAAGTGTGGAACACAATTTATTTTGAGCAAAAAAAATGTAGCGACCACAAATATGTTTAGGTCTGAAAATTTTAAAATATAAAATTATAATGTGAACTTAGCCCGTTCAAAGAGTTGTGAATAAGCTATGTTATCGCATTTATTTGCAAAAGTTAATTTTTATTTTAGAATTCCCTCCATGCCATTATCACATTAAACGAAACAAGAGTTATTATCGAACCGACCAAAAGAAATCGTTTTATGAAAAGATGCTATTTGAAATGATGGTTGAATAATAGAAATATATATTTTTTAATGTTATTAGTGAAAGAACAACAATTTTGTTGATTCAACCAAATCGTCTTCTGAGTGCAAAGTTTTCATGGTTCAACTATACAATACTGTTATTATGCGGGCAATAAGAGGTTTGGTCAACCCAAGCACATTTTTTTGTTGATTCAAGAAACTTTTTGCTAAATTGAATAATTTAGTAGATTCAATCAAACTGTTTTATTGAATCAATGAAAATTTTGAAGAATCAATCTAAATTTATGATGATCCAGATATTTACACTTAAGAACTCTTTGTTCCTTCACTTTCACATTTTTCATTTAATCTTGCAAGATTGTACATATAGTGATAAGTCACAAACGCGTGTCTGCAACTTTACTGATAACTTGATAATATCAGTTTTCGTTATTTTTAACTATAAGAGTTAAATTAAGAGTACCTTATATCTTTTTCTTACGAATAATAACAGTAACAGTCTTTTCGTTCTTTAGATTGATGATACAGGTTTGCGTACCCATTAATTGAATACCATAGTAGCAAAAACGATACCTACAGATTTAGTATGAGACAAAAATGTATTTAAAAATTTTTTTTGTCTTTCTAGATATTTTGAAATTTCCAAAAAACAAAAAGAAGAATTTTATATGATAACATAAGATCCTTAATATAAAATCTCTAAACGATATTGTCGTTTTCGATTCTGACGATTTTCGAGAGTAACACGGTGGTAACGTTTGCTTGCTGTAGGCCGCTCATATTCAACAGTAGTGTGTGTCTGTGTGTGGTGCTGCATTTGAAATCAGTGATGCTAAATGAGTCGCCTTTATATGCGCATGTTTGAATTGTAATATAGTTGATTG
>CAKNYM010039024.1:0-35471 GCA_932195095.1 Andricus curvator
TCTATTCTTCAAAACGTCATATCTACCTATAATTCTTTGAATTTTTATAATTTCGAAAGCAAATTTTTATCTTGCATAATAAGGTATAATAAGTCCATATGAATTTCGAATTGTTTTATCTTGCATAATAAGGTATATAATAAGGTGTAAGTCAATATGAATTGCGAATTGAATTCTCTGTTATATTTATAGTTTATAATTTAAGTTAAATTAAAATTGTTACAAAAATTGGTTCTCTAATCGCTATAGTGAAATATACAGTTATATATTAATTGGTCAAATATATTTAATAAATCATTGTAACAATGACGTAAAGGATTGACATTGTACACCCTCTGAACGATACAAACAGAAAATTAAAAGAGTAATAACCATTGCAAAATTAAACATATCAGTGAATTTCGTATTGACAAAGAGAATAAATTTTTTTTGGTGTAATGCTTTCAAACAGAGGTTAAAAATTTTTTTAACTCAAAAAGTTTAAATTTGTTGCAACTAAAATATGGCGGATTGAAAATGAATCTTTAAAAATTCGAAGTGTCTACAATCTACTACATGTACCGAAAATATCCTGCTATTCGAACCCAAATTTCGGTGCATAGAGCCCCTTCGTTCTCAAATTCGTACAAAAAAAATTCAGCTATTCGTACCGACATTTCTGTACACGTAGCCACGTCATTAAAAATTGTACACTTTGAAAATTGAAACGTTTAAAATGAAAAACGTTTAATTCCGTATTCAAACAAAATTAAAAGTTGAAATTAACATCAACGAAACTGATCAGTGTGGTCTTTTAGACAACAAAATATATAAATAAAATATTAAAAACTAAACATTTACTGATACATCCAGAGGCTTACATGTTTCTGCTTTCTGTTCAGGTAAAATTTGCGCAATTCTTATTCAATCCTAAGGTTGTACGGATTATTCTATTTTTATTTAAAAAAATGTATTTAAGAAAAATATTGTCAATAAAATTAACAATTGTGTAATTCCTGCATAAAATGTTGTAAATAGAAGCGTAACAATGAGATTCGTAGAGAATCCTTCAAAGAATAAAATTAAGTGATAAAAGAATAACCTGAAATATTTTTTTCTGAAGTTCACCTAATAATAGGAGTATTTCCCTCAAATTTAAAAATCATTTTTAACAATGCTTATTTTTGAACTTGAAATAACTAGTGTACATCCTTATTTATTGCGTCAAATTGGAAGCCTGAAAAATTGAACAATTCCGGCCCTACTGGCGTTTGACCCCAAATAATAAACTATGATAGAACTATACCTTCAAAATTAAATTATTTGCAACCAAGTGACCAACTTGTCTTGTATTTGTATTATAATCTTTTGATTTTCAATGTGACTCATAAAAAATTTAAAAAAATTTCAATCATATAAATCAGACTGTTCACAATTTAACACTTTTAAATACAACCCGTTTAAAAATGAAAGCATTTTTAGTTGAAATAGTATAATTTTAGGGTCTTGAAAATTCGACATAGTATGCGTGAAAATAAAATAACAAAAAATGTGCAACTTCACAATTTGAAGGGCTTAAAATTAAAAATACAATAGTATCGAAAGTTGAACAATTCCGCAATTCTGCAACTGTTTCATTTTAAATACAAAGGCTTATTAGTTGAAATTGTTTAATATGTAAACTTTCCCAATCAAATCATATCAACTTCAATTGCTGAAAATGGAAGGACAATTTCATTGTCAATGAATGTAAAATTTCAGATATGTAAATCGTTTGAAGTTAAACAATTCTGAATGAGGTGGAAGTGAATTAAAAAAATTTCGTTATCTTTTCTTGTTTCTATTCTGACGTATTCTGTTATAAACGTAACAATATATTCACTCGGTTGTGGTTTACGTTACGTTATTCAAAATAGCGAAATTCACGCCAAAATTATAATTTGTTAATTACACTGCAATTTTGAACAATATATTATGCAAATCGTTCTATCTTTTATATAATTATTATTCAAAAATAAACGGATCATATTACACAAAAACCATAAAACGGAAATTCTAATATATATATTCATAATTATTTACAGTTGAATCTGAACGGAATTTAATTTCATTAAAAAATTATAAATATTCATTTATTTATTGATTGTTATTGACCTCGATCGCCGGGTAAGACAGACTTCAAATTGCTCTAGTGATCATGAATATTTTCAGAAAACTATATTATCTACTGAAGTTCATTTCGGCGACACCCGCGATAAATATAGACGGCGCGTCCGGCGAAAATTGTCAGTTCCCCTCTACCCTCCACTACTCCCCGATAGCACCCATCGATATAGTTTGCCAACAGCCACTTGGAGCGCTGTAAGCAACTCTCATCATACTCCTCGAAGCGCACTGATGGTAACTAGCTCGGACAAGAACCATTCAAATTGAAAATAAATTCCCAATTAAAACATTTTTACAATTTTATAACTCTTTCAAAATGTTTTGATATATTTTTGGGGCGACTGAAAAATCCCGAATAATAAAATTCCCGACACTGTAAACTTCCCGAAATTATAAAATTGCCGAAATCTGAAAATACGCAATTTGAAAATTCCCGAATAATAAAATTCTGGACAGTTTACAATATTACCGAATTTGAAAATTCCCGAAATTAAGCAATTAAGAAAATGGTTTTTTAATAAATATTATTTATTTATTAAAAATACAGTAATCAAATATTTTTATCATAGAATTTTTTGTAATGTTTAATTTTTATAAAATTATTGTTTGAATTTAAAATAACAATCATTATATAAAAATGTTATAAAAAATAAAATTAAAAAGACGTGCGCTGCGAACAAAACAAACTTTGCAGGCTTTAATTCAGCACTGATTTATCTCGAAGTTTCTTTTTATTTTAATTTTCTAAAATTAATAATTCGATTTTTGAGAACGTTTTTTGTGACTTTTAAAAAATACAATGACATTTTCAAACAAAATTTTTTATACAAAAATTTTTTTTTTCGGTTATAGTTATTTTAAATTCGAACAATATTACATAAACATAATGTATTTATTTATTGGAACAGTGAACGGGCTGAGCCCTTGTATACATTAGAGTGTTAACGATATCAAGAATTAGGTGTAAGTCTAAATATTGGCGCATTAGTTCAACGATGGCCGCTGTGACAACGCAAGTAATAATCGCAAAATATATTATTATTGAAAAATTGAAAGTTCATTTATAGTTAAAGTTCAATTATAAACATAACTAAAAAATGTATGTATTTCTGGATGAAAAATTGTGTTTGAAAATGTGCATAGTATTCAAGAAAAATACGAAAAACGTTCTCAAAAATTGAATTTTAAATTTAAAAAAAGAAATATACAAAATTAATTCCGATATAAATCGGTGCTGAATTGAATCCTGCAAAGTTTGTTTGAAAAATGTTATTGGGTTTGAAGAAAATTTGGAGAGAGCACTTTTTTTCTTTCAAAGCGCACGTGTTTTTTAATTTATTTTTTAATACAATCTTTATATAATTATATTGTTGCTTCAAATTCAAACAATAATTTAAAAAAATGTCATATTAAGAAAATGTAAGTAAGTATACCATTAAGCCATTTCCCTTTCAGGGTAGGCGTGACACTGCCCGATTCGGGTAGTGTTTCTAGGTGGATAGTTTCTTGCAGTAAATAACTACAAGTGTGTATTTGATTATTGTATTTTTAATAAATAAATAATAGTTATTGAAAAACAATTTTTTCATTTTTAAATTTGTGAATTCCATAATTCGGGAATTTTTTGCTTTGGATATTTTCTGTCGAGAATCTTCCAGTTCGGTAATATTATAAACTGTTCGAAAATTTTATAATTTCGGGAATTTTATTATTCGAAAATTCACCAATTCGGCAATTTGATAGTGTCGGAGATTTCATTTTTCGGGATTTTTCAGTCATTCCTTTCGGAATTTCTTTAATCGTGCCATATTTGTATACCTTCTTTTAAAATTATGTAATTTCTCAAAATAAAAAGTCAGAATTTAATTTCGAAATCATCAAAAGTATCAATTTTCTTTTAAATTATTTAAAACCTTTTCAAATTATTTTTGAAATTTTTTTCGGAACTTTTAAGTATCTTTTAAAGTGATTCCCATTTTCCCTAAACTTTATGTAAAATCCTGCGAAAGAAAATTGCCTCAAAAGCTTCCATATTTCTTTCCAATTTTGTAAATCTTTTGAAATGTTTGGAAATATTTTTAAACATTCTTTTAAAGTTATGTTCTTTTTTGAAATAAAAAGTCTTTTTAAATATCCCAGAAATCTTTTTAAAACATTTTTGTTAAATTTTTCAAAATTTTTCAGAAGCTCCTACTTTTTTTGTTGGAAACATTCAAAAACCTTCAAATTATTCGAATTTTTCCGAAATTAATCGTTGTTCAACTATTATTTACAAATCAAAATTCAACACTTTTACTTTCAAATTACAAATTTAAAAAATAGAAAAATTATAATTTTAACATTCAAAGTTTAAATTTATCACTCTGAAATTGTGACAATTCAGTTTCGAATTGTTTAATATTGAAAATTGTTTTTTTTTTAAATTTAAAAATTCCAAATTGAATGGATTAAAAGTGGAATATTTTATAGTAAAACAATACTTGAATAAGATTTTTAAATTGAATAAAGGCGTTTATTTATGAATCTATTAATTTGAAGTGATTTTTAAATTGAATATTGTTTATGAAGACTCAATAGGATGTTTACATTTGTCTAGCTACTAAGGCTTTCGAATTAAATTAGTTCAAATTTTAACGTTAAAATATGTAAATTATTAACTTTGAACAGATCCAGAATCGTCTTGTAAAATCAATTACTGTTCACTTTTTAATACTCGAGCTACATTTCTAAAAGCATGAGTTAATTTATATTTACAGCTGATCAGTTTAAAAAGTTTTGTTATTTTCCGGTCAAAAAATAGATTCACTTTCATTTCCCGATTTTTCCCGGTCGCGAGTCTAGCTCGATATTTAGAACAACTTAAATTTTTTTGAAAAATTCATTTTTCGGTTCTAACTTCCGGGACAATCATTTTATTCCTTGAAAGATTTTCTACAATTCTCGTGGTTAATTTTTTATTTTAAGAAATGTATGTAAAAATTATACTATTTTTATTTCTACAAACAATATTTTTCTTCAATAAAATTGTTGTAGTAAAAGCGTTTCGAAGAGTTTTTTTTAATCTTTCGAGAAATAAAATAAATATTTATAGGTCGACCAAGGTTAATTTTCTTTACAAAATTTTCCTTCAATCTCATTTTTTCCCGTTGTTTTTACTATAGTACAATTTAGGTTTGTATATTTGGGCGAAGAAATCCGTTGTATAGTTTGACAAATATTGTTTCGAAATCAATATTTTGTACAGAAAATTACCTTGAGGGACCTTTCATTATTATTTTATAAACGTAAAAAAATCAGGTATCAATGTTTTATATGAAAAACATAATCCATGAGTGACAGAACGAAATCAGAAACAATAATAATGTCAATTTATTCAGAAACAAGCACTTTGAACAAAATTGACCTTGAGCGAACATTAAATATATATTTTTCAATTTTGACAAAACTCAGGTGTTCTTTTCTCACAAATAAAAAAATAATTTGTGGGGGTGCTAAATTATTAAACTAGCTGTGAATTCGATCTTGAGTGTTTCCACTTTGTTTGTATTTATAATTATATGCACTCAAAAAAATGTCTGGTTAAATAACCACAATTCTGGTTAAATATGCCCCTCCTATTTTTGTTGGTTAGACTAACCAGAATTATGGTTGAATTAACCAGAATTCCGGTTAAATTAACCAGAAATTCTGGTTAATTCAACCATAATTCTGGTTAGTTTAACCAGAAAAAATAGTAAGGGCATATTTAACCAGAATTGTGGTTGATTTAACCAGACATTTTTTTGGGTGTGGTGCTCATTTCACGACCACTTTGCTTCCCGTTAGCAAATGTATTTGCTTCGTCATAGAGGAAGCATTAGTTATTTTTGTTTTAATAATAGACAAACCAAAGTCTTCATTTTGCTCAATTTAAAAATAGAAATTTACAAAAAATACAAAATTACAAAATAATACAAAAATTTTTATAATTTAAAGACAAATCAAATTTTGTATTCGAAATGATAATTTTTCGAGCTGGAAAAGGGAAGGGAAAAGTTCTGTCGCGCCATATCCCTTTTCCAGCTTTGTGATTTCTTTACAAAAATTGTCAGAATTACTCTATTTGAAAATTTATAATCAAAAAGTCTTTTCTATTCATGCGTCAACTTTGAATTATGTCTATGAAAAAAGTTTTCCTGTTTGAAACAGATGATTCAAATATTATAAATTACCATACCTTCCCTACTCTTTAATAAAATGAATTAATATTATATCTCAATCGATTCTTCTCGAACCAAGGAATCTTTTATATTCTTGCACCAACTTTGAATTATGTTGAAGAAAAAAGTGTTACTATAAAAACCCATATTTTTAAATATTATGCATTACCATAGCTTCCTTACTCTTCAACAAAATTTATCAATATTATAGGTCAATCGATTCGACTCGAATCAACACCTATTTTCTGTCCTTGCATCAACTCTGAATTATGTTAATGAAAAAAGTTTTACTATAAAAAACCGATTTTCAAAATATATAAATTACCATAACTTCCCTACTCTTTAATAAAATGTATTAATATTATAGGTCAATCGATTCGTCTCGAACCAATGAATCTTTTATATCCTGGCATCAACTTTGAATTATGCTACTGAAAAAAGTATTGCTATAAAAAACCGAGTTTCAAAATATTATTGAGTGCTAAAAAAAAATTCAATGAATATTTTTAGAAATCCCTTGGTCAGTTTCAAGATATTAGTGAGGAAAACAAGCCCTCCAAATTTCATCAATTTATGTGCAACCGTTGTCTAGTTATCGTGTTCACAAAAAAGTGTGACATCCACGCATCCACACACTGACTTCCGGACAATTCCTTAGAACATTGTATTAGACATTTTTACATTGAGGAAGGTTTAATTGAATGAATTAAAAATTTTTGGAAAATGTTACCATTACAAAGCTTCTTCTATGAGGAAGCAAAAATAAATAAAACTGGAAAAAGCACCCTTTTAAAGAGCTTTTTAAACTAAACATTTGTTCAGGTTTTTCCAGCACTCCTAATTTTCAATAGTCCTACTTTCAAATTTATCTGAAGATATACGGTTTAAGTCGTTCTAAAATAATGATTCAAGTATTAAAAGACGTTCATTTCTAATTCTGCAACTTCACACGATTTTAATTTGTAACTAAATAATTTGAAATGTTTCAATCTAAAATTATCGAACACTTTCAATTCAAAAATTATTGCATATTTAAATAGCTTTAAATGTCAAATTATTCAATATAGTCTACTTTGTCATGTTTGACCTACAAGTATTCAGTTTTAAAGGTTATAAATTACAATTGTGAAAAATAAGTGAAATATTTTAATTAATTTATAGTTTGAACCAAAAACATTTGTATACTTCAATCTAAATGCAGCTGAAAACATTGAATTTAAAATGCGTTGAATTCAAGATATATTTCGAAAAGAAAACTGAAAGCAGAGGATCGACTCTCAAAAGAAGCGACTAAAGTAAGAAAGTATTTTCACATATTTAACCTTTAAATTTAAACTTTTGACTTTTTCGCGTTGTAGCAATTTCGAATCTCAGAATTTATTATTTTTAACCTAACTTATAACGACAATTGTGAAAATTCAAACAATAAGCCTGCATTCTGAAAATGAGGAAATTTTAATGTTAAAATTTAAATTATCAAATTGAAGCCTTAAAAATAAAAAAATTTCAATGATTGTTTTGAAATTGTATTAGAATCGTAAAAGAGTATAATTAGTTCGGAATCGAAAGACATACAGCAAAGATATATAATATATTTGCATACAGCTCAGTTATCTGCGCAAAAAGAAATGTGTCAACAATTTCTTGTTTGCAGAGTTTTTAAATTTTCGGAAGTTTACATTTTTTACATACCTATAGGTATGACCTCTATAGAGATAAAAAAAGATACCCAATTTTCTCTCATTTTAATAACTTATTTTCTGAGAGATAATTCCTATTAAATTCACCCCCGCTTACAAGTCACCGAAATGCACTAGGGAAAAAATCGCCAAGACCCAGGAATACAAATCAGATATACAGCGAATTTAAAATTTTTTAATTTTGATATTAAATGGGATTATCTTTGTAACTTGTGATTTCAAAAATTTGCATATAATCATTTAAAAAAAATAAATACTGTAGGAAAAAATCGAAAAGATCCAGGTCTCAAAATTATAATTACAGCAAATTTTGTGTACTTCTAGGGACGACTGAAATATCCCGCAAATAAAATTCCCGACTCTGTAAAACTCCCGAATAATAAAATTCCTGAACAGTTTATAATAATACCGAATTTTAAAATTCCCTACATACAATTGCCGAATTCTAAAATATCCGAACTAAAATTTCCATAATTATAAAATTCCCGAATTTTCATAATTAAAAAATTGTTTCTTAATAAATATTATTTATTAAAAAGGCAATAATAAAATATTTTTATCAAATAAATTTTTGTTTAATATTTAAAGTTTTAAAAAATTGTTTGAATTTAAAATTAAAATAACCCTACAAAAATTGTATAAAAAAATTAATGTAAAAACACGCGTGTGCTTCAAACGGAAAAAAAATTTCTCCCTAAATTTTCTTCGAACCAAACATGATCCAGACCAACTTTGCAGGATTCAAATCAGCACTAATTTATTTCGAAGTTTGTTTTTAATTTTTTTTAAATCAATAATTCGATTTTTGAGAACATTTTTTGTAATTTAAAAAATTTGTTTGTAATTTTTTTTCTTCCAGAGATATATTTTTTTCAATTATTGTTATTTTAAAGTCAAACAATATTTTTTTTAAACTTTAAACATTAAAAAAGATTTTTCTTTGGTATAAATATTTGATTATTTTAATTAAAAGAATCATTTATCAAAGAAATTTTTTTTCAGCACTGGTTCATGATTTATCTCAAAATTTCTTTTTAGTTTTTTTTTAAATAAAAAATTAGGTTTTCGAGAAAAGTTTATTCATAATTTTTTAGAAAGACTTTGTACAAAAAACCTATCTCAAGCTTCAGACCGTCAAAAATTCTATATATTAAATGCAATCAATTTTCGGTTCAGTCTAGTAATAAAAATTAAACTCCAAAGTACAAAAAATTATAATTTAAAATATCATATCTATCATTCATAGAAGAAGCATGAACGTATCAGAAATTATAATAATGTTCAACAATCAAATATAAACATAATTATCTCTTATTACCTCTATTATATATTTTACTATATTATTGTATTACTCTCACAATTCAGTTTATTTAGCACCATCATATCAGTGCTTCTATCATTATTCATTTTTTATTAATTTTTCCAGAAACGTATTTTGGGTGTGCCTAGACATTGTCCCATTTATTATTATATTCGGAAGTGCGGTGTTTTGTTTATGAAGCGATACATGTCGAACTTTTCTAACCTTAAAAAATCTTTCAACTGCTTTACCGTCATATTTTACGCAGAATGAGAAAACCAGCTCTCGACTTCGTAGTACGGTGAGCAGCCCTATCCATAGTGGTGGCACTCCCATGTATCGTTTTGAAGACTTGGCTTCAAAATCAGCGCCATCTAGCGGTTCCCCCGGACACTATAAGTCAATGAACATACAAATCCCTGACAGCAATACATTCCAAACTCTGCTTCCCCCAAATTCTCGTAAATATTAAATTTCGCTTAATTTCGTGTAAATAAACTTTCAAAATTATCAAAATTGATGAATATAAAAAGATTTTTCATACGTAAAATATATATTTAAATACTATAAGTATGATTTGTTGTAATGCAAATGATTAATTGGCTTTACATTTGAGATTATGTCTTCGAATAATAGTTTTTATTTCTCTAACAAAGAAATTTTTATAAACGACAAACTTTGCTTGAAGAAAAAAACCTCCTAATATCTCAAAAATACTTTTATTTATATCCTTTTTAATTTATTTGTTACTGCTTCGAAATATGAAAACAACAAAGTAACCTCAAATCAACCAAATAGTACTTTTTTTTTTTTAATTCAATACTTACCAATCAACACATTTCCTTACATCAGCACGAAATAGTACACACAGTACGTATATAACAATATACACATCAAAACTTGCAGAAAATTTTATATAACAAGGTTAACACAAAAAACACAATTTGACACTTCGACTAATGGCCAATTTCGAGATTTCGAAATATTTGAAAATATTATGGTTGCACATGCGCATTGCATTGTACTGACTCTCAGCGCCACCTAGCGGTTCCCCCGGACACTAAAACATAATGCCTTCAAAACTATACATGGGAGTGCCACCACTATGGCCCTATCCTACTCCCCGTGTCTGCAACGGCGTAACGTGCTTCCCTTAGTGATTATAGTTTCTATGTGCAAAATTTTCTCACCAGAGCGCGTTGCACGCGCCACGCTCTACAAAAGCATTGTGCTGAACGGTGATTTTCAAAAAGATGTAATGAATAATTTATTATAATGAGTAAATATGGTGCGTTTAAGTGATTTGGTGAGATTCCTATATTTGATATTGACCATAATGTCAATGTCAAAGTGCAAATTCAATGGACACTCGTGTATTGTGCCGAACTGTAAGTCAGGTTATAGTTCACAACCTGTACACGAAAATGAAAAAATGCACTTTTTTTCGGTTCCTTCGGGAAAAGAAAACGTCGAAAAATGGCAAAAAGCGATATTGAGAAAAGATTTTATTTTAAAAAACGACGTACCAAATAAAGACGAAGCGTGTGTTTTTATTAAATTTGTATATTCGGTAGCTTTTTTTTTCTTACAAAATTCCCTAAAATCCTACACGTTGGTTTTAGTTAGAAAGAAATAGTTAAAAAAATATCTAGTATGTAATGAAAACTTGTTTTATACATAATTCATAAAATATTTAATTTTAACAAAAATAAAAGAAAAGTATTATATGGAATCCTTCAAATTCTTTATCAAAATTAAAATTCTGCATTATTAAACAAAATTAATAAATTTCAATTTCATTTACAGTTAAAGCTTAATTCCTAAAATTCTGTTTATTTTGAAGTATCTTTCATCTTTTGCACTGTAGGATTTTGTCGTACAAAGCCTTGTTAAATCTGAGAGCTTCATTTTTACTGTTTAATGACAGGTTGATCCATCTTTTGATAACCTTCAGTTAAATTTATACCATAAGATTTAACATGCGCTAAACTTATCTGGAATTTATCAGAAGGTGGGGCAATCAAACCTAAATTAAAAAACGAATTATGGTTTTTAATAGAGCAGTTTCGTAATATAAAGTTTTTATTTCATCTTTTCCGAACTTTAATATTTTAAATATATGAATATCATGTATAGAAAAATCAGCTGAGCAATTCCATGTCAAATAATCCGAAGAATTTCAGCTATTGTTAGAAATTTTGATGAAAATTTTAGAATTTGTTCCCTCAGGTGTTGAAAGAAAAAATCACAAAATGATTATTGAAAAAATCCAAAAACTTGGAAGATATTCAAAATTGAAAATTTTGGTCCTGTTTTTCTTAACTTTTCATAGCATTGGTGATTTTAGCGATATTAAGGTCCACTTTTTGTAAATTATTCGTAATAAGACGCAGCTTTGAAAATATATTTTTGGAAAAAAAATTTCAAAAACTTCTTTGATTTTTCAAAAACTAATTTTGAATCTGAATATCTGAAAAAAAAAACACTTTTTATTTTCTTCATTTTTTATGTAGATGGCTTCCAATGTCCTCTACAAGTCCTGTAAATATCAAAATGAGATCTCCCTTAGTTTTCGAGAAATAATTAAAAACGTACGCCAAAACCACGAAGGAATAGTAAATAGACTATTCCTTCCTGGCCAAAAGGACATTGTAAGCTATCTATATATAAAAAATGAAGAAAATGAAAAATGTTTTTTTTTTAGAAATTCAGTTTCAAAATTAGTTTTTGAAAAATCCAAGAAGTTTTTGAAATTTTTCTCTTCAGAAAATATTTTCCAAAACTGCATCCTATTACGAATAATTTATAAAAAATAGACCTTAATATCACTGAAATCACCAAAGTTATGAAAGTTTAAGAAAAAAAGGACCAAAATTTTCAATTCTGAATATCTCCTAAGCTTTTTTATTACAAAAAAAAATTATTTTGAGGTTTTTCTTTCAACACCTAAGAGAACGGATTCTATAATTTTTATAAAAATGACAAACAATAGCTGAAATTCTTCAGATGATTTGACATGGAATTGCTCAGCTTCAAAAAGGTAACGATGAATTCTTGCATAGATGTATTTCGTTTCTTAAATTTTATATCAGAAAATGTATATCATATTTTATTAAAATTGGAATTTTTGTTAATTTTGATGTGGTTTTTAACATTCATATTTAATAAAAAAAATTAAATTATAAGATAGAATATTACTGGTTACAATGTATATTGCCGATCCAGCAATTCTTTTGACCTAATTCTAAACGATTTAATTTCATCCAAAACAAAATTTAATTTTCAATGCAAAGAACATGCAAATGAAGCTGTGGAGGTATTAGCATATATACTTCAATTTTATTTACAAATAAGGATGAGACAATTTGTAAGACAGGAAATGGCTGAAATCAAAAAAATTAGCGTCTTGAAGAAAAAAGCAGCCAAGCTTTGCGACAGTTAACTATAGTTAATAGTTGAGTTAAGTTATTAATTTGAAGTCTATAGACTTCAAATTAATACATGGAACTGGAATTAAAATTAATACATGTTAAAAATATATACTATCAAATTTAATAATTAATAATGCATATGTTTTGTTATATTTTCAAATTTTTAATAAAGTATATATATATATATATATATATATCCCTTTACATGTGTTTTCATGGCGAACACAGGGCTTAACCAAATTTTTTTCTTTCATTCGTATGAAGCTGAAAAAAATAAAAATGGAAAATATTTCTGTTTAGAAGCTTAAGATTTTTTTATTATTCTTTTTAGAGATTTTTGGGTTTATGGGGATAACATACAAAATATTTAAGAAATTCTTACTGCATATCCACTGTATACATTTTACGTAATTTTATGTGTTCTTTTTCTATTTTATATTATAGTAGATTAATGGAAAAGGTGTATTTTATGTTGTAGAGTCATTTTAAAAACATTATTTCGCCTTATATTGTTCAAAAACTTCATTATTTTAAATTATTAAATATTTTTCTATTAGTATAATGCATTTTTAAAGCGTGCCGCGTGCAGCGCCGCTCTGGTGAGGAAATCTCGCACATACAAACTATAATCACTAAGGAAGCGCCATTTTCTTTTTAGTCGGATAGGGCTGACGGTGAGGGCAGCACCTCGATTTGGCAGAAAATATGATGTCCTATATATATCGTTCCCCCACTCTGACACTCCGTACCGCATCTATGTTTATAATATCTTTGCCCATGTGGGCAGAAAACGTCGGCGTAAAGCAGAAACTAATGAGAGTGAAAGAGACGGGCAGATCTATTTGTCTCTCTTACTCTTATGCGTTTCTGCTTTATGGTGGACTTCCATGGCTAGTGATGGGCGCTGCTCGGTATTTCACAGTCATGACGGTAAATGTTGGTAAAACGCGGTCAGACCAAAATATTTCCACCAGAAAAGGTTTTTTTATAGAGAAAAGTTGTTTAGTTGTTAGGACATACCCTACACTAAACTTGCACAAAAAGTTTTTCGGTTCTAAATGTTCCAGTTATTCTCAAAGTAATAAAAATTCCAAAAAGCTGAGCATAGCAGACGACGCTTTTGACAGTTTGGCGCGAGTTTCGAGGAGAATTTGAAAATGACACTACAAATTTACAAATTACATGGAAAATTTATTCCATTTACTAATTAATATTTTTAAAATAATATTTATTAGTATGCTAAGTTATTTTGAATATCATTTCAATGAATATGTCACTTAAACATTAAGTTAAGTACTGTATATCGTATAGGTTATATTCCCTAAATGAAAATACTGTTTTTTTGTCTTTAAATAAAATAACATTGATATCTATTTATTATGAATTTAGATTTATGAGTAATTTGTGTAAATAATTTATTATTTATTATTATTATTTATATGTGACGAAATTCAATAAGGCAATTATTGTAATTAAAAATGGGAACGATGACAATACAAATAATAACAAATAGTACATTATTTACCAAAATTACTCATAAATCTAAATTCATAATAATTATTTATCAATTTTATGTTATTTAAAGACAAAAAAACAGTATTTTCATTTAGGGAATATAACCTATACGATACACAGTACTTAACTTAATATTTAAGTGTCATATTCATTGAAATGTTATTCAAAATAACTTAGCACACTACTAAATATTATTTTAAAAATATTACTTAATAAATGCAACAGATTTTCAATGTAATTTATCAATTTCTAAAGTGTCATTTTCAAATTCCCCTCGAAACTCGCGTGAAACTGTCAAAAGTGGCGTCTGCTATGCTCAGCTTTTTCGGATTTTTATAGTAGTATAGTAGTATACCATCAAGCCATTTCCCTTTCAGGGTAGGCGTGACACTACCCGATTCGGATTTTTTTCATTATAACAAAAAAGAGATTTATATATTATTATTTATATATTATTATTATTATTTATTTATATATTATTATTATATATTTATATATTCTCTTTCTTTTTTTTCATTATATTTTATTCATTATAACTTTGAGAATAACTGGAACATTTAGAACCGAATAACTTTTTGTACAAGTTTAGCATAGGGTATGTCCTGACAGCTAAACCACTTTTTTCTATAAAAAAATCTTTCCTGTTGGAGATATTTGGGTCTGACCGCGTTTTACCAACTTTTACCGTCATGACCGGACATTACCGGTCAGGTCAGGTATTACCACAGGCAGGCCGAGCAGTGCCCATCCCTATACCAGCGCCACGAACTTCGCGAAAAAATATGCTCATTTTTCGTTACATTACTTTGGTCTCCTTGTGTCTATTCTCCATGGTGGACTCCTATGGCAGATGAAAGTGGAAACTTATGAGAGTGAAAGAGACGGATAGATCTATTTGTCTCTTTCACTCTCATGAGTTTCTGCTTTCATCTGCCATGGGAGTCCACCATGATCTAGTCGGATAGGGCTGTGTTCTACACTTCAACCACTTCTAACCCGCGCGCGCACCAGTCACGCTGGGTGCTTGTGTTGTTACGCAGGTCGTATTACCGTAGAGGGAAGATAGGTATAGAGGCGACAATGCCCACCAAGCTTGAATATGGGTGCGGGGAATGAGACGTCAGGAGTAGGCTTAGTTCGGGAACCAGCGATGCGAGGCGCTAGTATCCCGAACCAGTAAACGGGTAGGAGGAAAGGAGGGACGGAACCAGTGCTTCACCGATAGAAAGTATGCTTAATGTGTGTGAGTGGCATGAGCCAAGAATGTGTGTGGTATATGTGAGTCAGAAGACAGGATAAGCGTGAGAAGTGAAAGAAATTATTACTTGCCAGGTTTTCACCGTAACCAAGAACTGCTGCTAAATCTCGTCGATTTTGAATATTTGCCAAATATGCATTTCATTAAAAATGAATTTTCAAATGTATAGAGTAGTGTATTAATTATCTCAGTTAGAAGAAATAAATGAAAATAATCATTCAGAATTCCCCTAGGGTAGCATTTTATACTTATTTAATTCTGAGTCAGTATATAGTAATCCCCCTCTTTTCTAGATCATTTGATTTTTTTGATTGGAAAAATAGAGGATTGAAAAATGTAGATATACAATTTAGAAAGCAGGACGTATATTAATTAAAAGAAGCAAACTGAAACTTCTTGGTTCTAAAAAATTATCGGAATCGCAAGTCTTTCTCCATTACAGAAACGTAGATAAAGTTTCATGGTGACTATGAGCTGTCAAATTGTAATTTGTTAAATATACTTTCACAAAAATAAGTTTCTTATACTTTTACAGTGCTATTTTTCAATCCAATTTTACTTTGGACTTAGTTCACTATCTTCGATTTCGCAAATTCAATGAATTGTGCAAATTAAATTGTACTCTGCCAAGTTTTTGAATTTTTCACATGAAAATTTAGTCAGTTACAAGATTTTTTTAGTAGGTCTGAAATTCACTGAAAATCAACATTCTTGTTAACACTGTAAAAATACTATTATTTCAGAGCTATTTCCAGGCATTGAAATACGACTAAAAATCCTGTCTCGAGTCATACTAAAATGAAACCGCTTGTGGGATTCCAGAGTCGTTTTTCTACATTGAAAATAATAACAGCTTGAAGTTATCATATTTGAAAAAAGGACATGAAAAATATGATACGGAAAAAAAAGATCTCTGGTTTTTACAGAGAATGTTTGATAATATTTTGAACAGTTTCTAATAATAACTATGAGTATTCATTCTGAAGATTGTGTGATAATATATCACTAATAGCCCAGAGGGCACAAAACCATGATCATCCCTAGAACGTCCTTGGGACATCCCTAGGACGTCCAATGCCAGTCCAATCAAAGTCTAATACGTCCAATGTCGTAAAGATGTCCTAAAGACGTCTTAAAAACATAGGACGTTCTCGGGACATCTTTTGTACTGACATTAGACGTCTTAAGAGCATCCCCAGGATGTCCAAAAGACATGTTCCAAAAGACATCTTAAGGATGTCCCGAAGACTTCTCTTAACAGCATATGAATATTAGGTGTGCTAAACAAAAGCAAGTCCGAATTTCAACGTGCATTTTCGATTGTTTTGTTTCTTGTGGGTTAAAAATGAACCACGTGGAAGGAGAAATAAATTGGTTTGTTTTTACAGAAAAATTTAGTTTTCTCGAAAAAGGCAGGTCATTACGCAAAATTATATACAGAATATAAAAGACGTGACTCATTAAAATGATTTTTTATCGTAATTATTTTTATAATTATGCATTCTTAGGGAGAAATGCCAAGGAAATTGTTTTAACGTAGTGTGAATTATCTATCCCGCTTATGGAGAGGTCTTCAAGTATGCATAATTTATGAAGAGACTGATGATCCAAAAATACTCTTTTTAATAAGCCGCATCTTTTACATTCTTCATCATTTGCCAGTATGATCAGCTGTTTTAAAAAAGATGAATCTTTGTGTAAAACCAGACAAATTTACTATAAGCGACCTCTAAATATTATCTGATTCATGTCTCTTTTCACGTGGTTCATTTATAACCCAAAGGGAACAGAAAAATCGAGTCTGCAAATTGAGATTCGGAATTATTTTTTCTTTTATATACCCCTTATAAATATTTTAATTTATAATTGATTATTATTAATTTTCGCCTTATTTCATTTGCTACAAAAATATGTCTTTGCATATTTATGGCGATTAGATCCCTTATTTTCATGGAAAAATGTAGATATTATGTTTTTCATTGAATTATTCTTTTAAGTTGATGGTAATCATATTTTTTAACATTTTTTCCATGATAATATTAGTTTATAATCTTTCCAGTACGACATTGCAATCACTTATATTTTTAAAAAACTTGTACTCAGTCATAACACAAAACTTGTTGTTTGTAGAAATTTGTACGAATATAGTATTTATTAATATATGTACAAAAAATTTAGTTATAAATAATGTTGAAATTTCATAACTATATGAGATATAAATGCTTTCTGGGGAAAGAAATAACAAAAATATGTAGAACTTTAATTTTCAACCGCTGGACTATCAGGATCTATTTGGACGTTTTTACCTGCGTTTATTGACGCTCCTAAAAGATAAAAAAGAGGCAAAAGACAGCAGGAAAATGCAGAAGATGCCTAAAATAAACAACGTTTAAAAAAATTCCGTCATATGTAAAAGTTTGAATATAGTCCAGGCATCTTGTACGAAAAAATTTATTTTCATCTGGAACGGTTTGTTACTTATGTTATTAATGCCGTTGCCGTTTTCCGTAGGATATTTGCCGAACGAGCTATTTAAAAAACTTTTTCTGGTTAAAAATAGCAAAAAATGTGTTTTTTTTAAGAGTCCTAACTCTTGACCTATGAAGGCTGGAAGATGTTTTTTTTTACATTTACACATAATTTTCTACATGAAATTTTTTTCTCTGTCATCATTAACATAGATTTACCCACAAAAGAATTATTTTCAACAAACTAAACACGAGTAATTTGCTCTGAAGAATACGTCAAAAGTGGTCAAGTTTGGGAGGCCATAACTTATGACACTTTGAGGTTCGGTCATTGTTCTTTTTAGAATTACTCGAAATTGCGTACACTTTAATTAGAATGGAGAATATTTTTTCATAAAATTGACAGGTTCTAAAGTACAAATATTTACTTCAGAATTGGATTTTTAGCCTCCTTTTTGAAAAAATCGGGGTTCTTTGAAGACATACAACTCTGCGCCTATTCTTGAAAGAATTTTCTTCTTTTTTTTTAACTTTTTCAGAATTTTCTAAAGCTTACGAAAGCAGTCTACGAAAACACTGTTTTTGGAAAATTGTTCAAAAATATTTTCGGGAAGCGTCGTAGTCATGTTTGGAAAAGTTCAAATTCCCATCCCATTGAAATTCTCAGTGAAACGCTATAGAAAACGAACGCGGTGAAAAATTACAAGATGCCTGGACTAATATGACGAGAGTTTTTTAGACGGAAAGTTATTGTTTTTAGTGGTAATGTTGATCCACTGCAATTTGCCTTTCTAGATGTAGGGTGCTTCAAACCTTCCTTGCCACTCTGCAATAGTAAATTTTGGATTACAACATAAACGGTAGGGTTGTTAATGAATTTTCCTTACATATAAATCTCTGTAACAATTTCAGAACTTTGCAGGTGTGAAAATGGAATGTGCGTTATTTTCAATACTTTTCACGTATAAATTCTATGGAAACAATTAAATATTTATAAAGCAGATCGTTATGTCTTGTAGTCTTAAGAAATAAGAATATTCTCTCCATTTTCAGTACTGAACTTTTTTTAAATGAAAAATTTGGACAAAGCAACGATTTTTTACATAACAATTGGAACATTTGTTACCGTATTGGTAAAAGTATAGGAAATATGATTGTTTGTTGTTTTGGTAAAAATATATATTTTTGTACTCAGGAGCCGTGTATAAATTACGTGAAGAAATTAATTACGTCAAAAAAATTATTTATCGGAAAATTCCCGTAATGGGGCATAATACTTTGTCTGATTTTTCCCTACATTAACAATGTTAGAATTGCAAGAGCCCATACTTCTGGAGAATATTCTTCTTTCTACGTGTAGAATAATAAATATCAATTTTGTCGAATAAATACGTCCAAATTATACAAATAATATTAAAAGTTGAAACCCTCAAGGATATTGTATATCATATTTTACTGGAGGAGCAAGAGAAGAAATGTATTTCTTGTTTATTAGTTCGTTATTTAATATTATAGGATTTTGTTATTGTTATACTTTTAATATTTCTAAATGTTGAGTTAGAATCGCAATTTTGATTTTTTTTTAAGTGTTTCATTGAAACAATTTCTGCACTTGAGCTCTCGAATTTAAACTCGCCGGACGCTCGAAAACGCTAAAAGCGTTGCCCCGGGTCTCAAGGAATGGGAATTTTCAAATTCACAAAATTAATTTTCTAGATGTAGGCTTCTATATTTTAACAAGGCATATTTAGAATTTTTATGTCTTAAAATTAGTTTTAAGAATAAAAATTAAAAACTGAAAAAAAATTTTTTTCCTAATATTCAATAAGTAATTAAAACATAAATCATCATAACTCGTACAAATTTTATTGAAACTCTTTGAAAGTAAGGACACATACAAAGTATACTCAGCGAATGCCTACAAAATAATAAAAAGTTTAAAATGACCTTTTGTTTAATAATATCCAATTGCAAATTAACGCCGATCTGTAACCACATTTTTCAACTTTCGGAGACAAAAAGTATCGAGGCCACTTCAAATCTAAAACAACTTCCAGCGAGAAAGTTGTTCTATATAGTTCAAAGAAAATGTCTGGAATATTTTAGATAAATTCATTCAAAATTGATTGAAATATGTACTTTGTAAAATAGTACGAGAGTCGGGTGAGTTATTGGATCCGAGAGCTCAACTGTACCTACGATAACGATAAAATGTTTTCTTATTTATAAGTTTCTTTTTGAAGTTGTACCTACATTATTCAGATTTTTTCCACGAGTGCAGAAAGATAAGTATGAGAGTAGAGAATGTATAAGTACAAAATCAAATAATGCAAAAAATGCCCATAAATTTTATTATAATTCTAAGAAAATAATTATTGTATGCGAAGGACATTATTTGTACATTTTTATTAGTGTATTGATTAATAACTCCACGTGTTTATTATGGTTACAATTTAAAAGCAAATAATATTCAATAAATGCTCACATATTGTAATAATAATGACTATTGTAATTAATCATTCTAAGAAAAGAATTATTCGTCTAAGCGAATAAAAAAATTTCTAATGGGGTCATTGAAAAAAAACTCTTTTGTTTTTCAATTTTAACTTAAAATATTAAAATACAAAGTTTCAAATGAAAAACGCATCGGTGGATATTTCCATTCACGAAAATATTGGAAGAAAGTGAATATCCAGAATATAGTTCGGAAAGACCAGTCCAGGTATAAGGGTTCTAAATTTTTTGCAGTTCGACTCATGTACACGGCACACTCTCTTCACCTACCCCACTGACACACGTTAAGCATAAAGCACTGGTTCGTGGCACCAGCGCCACGCGTTGCTGGTTCCCAAACTAAACCTAACTGAGCCTTCCCCTGCCGTCTCGCTCCCCTTAGCGTGCTTCAAGCTGCCCTCTGCATTGTCGCCTCTATACCTATCTTCCCTCTACGGCAGAGGTCGGCAGCGAGGGGAAATTTCTCAAGTCCTGCAGTGGGACTCCGATAGCATGTCGAAAGTCGAAAATCGAACGGACCTCTTTTTCTAACGTGTGAAGATAGAAAGAGAGATTCGTTCGACTTTCGACTGTGAAACAGCATCGGAGTCCCACTGCAGCTCTTTTAACACGTGTGGACCGCTCGCTGCGTCTCTCCCACCAAGAGTCTCTACTCCACTCTAAGAGTTCGGGGTGGTGGTAAATTCTATTCTATGACGTCACAATTTACCACCACCCCGAACTCTTAGAGTGGAGTAGAGACTCTTGGTGGGAGAGACGCAGCGAGCGGTCCACACGTGCTAAAAGAGCTGGACTTGAGAAATTTCCCCTCGCTGCCGACCTCTGCTCTACGGTATTACTTTGTGGCTTCCACCCTGGTTTTGCGACAGGCAAAAAGTCACGAAAAGCGTAAATTTATAGTAATAGATCCCTATCATGGCGTCCAAGGCCCATGTGGATAACGCAGTGAATGAACGTCGGTTGCGACCAATTTACGGTAAATTGAAAATAGTTACAGAAAAAGACATGGAGACAATCAACTCGGGCTATATTGTTTTTATCTTGAGCACGTTTTTAGCTCGTATATACCGGCAAATAGGTTATGTAACACTGGCTCATTATTTCTGATATTTTAGACTGGTTGGACTATGGAAACAATAAAAAGGCACTCCAAGAGGCGGATAAGGTCCTCAGGAAGCAGCCGGGTCATCAATGTGCAAGGGTTCTCAAAGCACTGGCCCTCCTACGACTCGGCAAGGAAACCGAATGTCAAGTTATCATGGATAAAGTCAGGTTGGAAGTACCCTGCGAAGATTCTACCTTACAGGCGATGAGTATCTGCTATAGAGAAATACACCGACGTAAGTTTCTTGATTTTATTCAAGTTCTTCATCTTTAAACAAAAAAATAAGTCAACAATGTATATTTAAATGTCTTTCTAATTTGCTTCATTAAGTTTTTAAGGGTTTAATTTAACTTTAAATGAGAGATTCAGTTTAAAAGTAGCTCGCCTGACATAAAATAGAATATCATGATATTTATTAAAAGTTAATTGTGAAAATTAGTATGTTATACTTGAAGTCAAAACTGTACACTGTCAGTAAACTATAAAAGAACAAATACTTTTTTACGAGGGTCGACTGAAAAGTAATGCACACTCACCTGTATTTCCAGAACAAAAATTGCAACAATGCGGTTTGCTTGCTCAAAGTATAACTACTAGTACTGTTTACAGTGAGGTCTAATATGGAGGCTATGTCAATGAGACTAAAATAACATGCAGTAGTCGAATTTTTAACTACGGAAAACATTTCGCCTACTGAAATTCATCGTCGTTTACGACGAGGGTGCTGTTGACAAATGCACTGTGCATCGTTGGGTTTTAAAGTCTTTTGAATCTGAGCTCCGTAAAACAAATTTAGTTGACGAGTCTTGCAGTGGAAAACCAATTCCTGTAACAAATGAAGTACAACGAAATAAAGTCGACCAACTGATCAAAACAATTGTCAAAGTAAATTTAAAGGAGGTTTTCCGGTTTCAATTGTGTTCAAAACTACGTGCTTGCCGTCGTTTCGTGAACATTGCAGTTCACTTCTTCAGGACTGATATATTCTCTGCCTGTGATGGCCAGAGCGCCCCATGGTGGGGACTGGTCGTACTTGATTGGCCAATCAAGTCTTTTTTAAAAAACCCGGGAGGATGGAAAGCGAAATCGGATTGGTATTATATCCATTGTGCCTATTGATGTTATTAGGGTGATTTAAGATCTCGATTGCTTCTCTATGTTTTCTTGTACAAATATTGTACGTTTTTGCGATGACGGTTGTTTTGTAAAATAAAATGCTATGTTCTGTTTCGATATGATGCTCAGCTAGTACTGATTGCGTGAAATGTTTTAGCCTGACTTTACCAATATAGACTTTGCCACAAGAACAAGGGACTTTATATACTCCTGGATCACTGAGAGGTGTCTTTTTATCGTTAGGGTTGTTTAGAAGTCCTATTTTCGCAGGTGGTTTAAATATGGTTTGGATGTTGTGTTTGTTGAGAATTCTTCCTATTTGTTCTGTGATACCTTGAATGTAATGTAGGATGGTGGTCGTTTTTCTCTCTCTTTCTTTAGTAGGTTGTGTTGACTTGTGTTTTTGAGTATATTTTCTTATTGCTTTATCAATTTGTGGAATCGTTTTGTATTAGGATTTGTTTAACATTTTGTAATTCCTTTTGTAAGTTATCTTTATCTATTATGGAGACAGCTCTGTATACAAGGGAGTTGATGACCGATTGCTTTTGAGATGCGTGGTCGTGGGAGGAGGCACCCTAGCGGAAGAAACGGAAAGGCTCGGAAAGAAGGTTCCGTTCCGACTCTTTCCGAATTGTATGGGACCTTTGCTTCCGATTTCTTTCCGAAGGTTTCCGACGTATTTCCGAACTTTCTCCGAAGTGTCCCACTGCATCTACTTCTTTTTGAACCTTTCCGATTTCTTTCCGAATAAATGTCGCAGTTTCCCAATAGCTTATTCCAAATTTTCACCTGAGTCCCACTAGTTTATGTTCGTTCCGAATGTTCCGATTTCTTTCCGAATATATGTGCAATGTAAAATATAAATTGAATGATGTAATTATATATATTTATTTTTAAATAAATAAATATAATAAATAGTAACATATAATTTACTAATAAATTTCTGAAATTTTTTTAAAAATTAAATGAATTGAATATTAATTGAAATAAATGCATAAATATAATTAAATATAAAAAGAAATATAACTAAAATAAATATAAAAATAATAAATATATTTTTATTCATGTTCTTATTATATATATATATTCAGACATTTTCAAACAAATATTTGAATTTTTAAGGAAATCTTCAACTTTATAGTTAAACTTTCCACCAAAGAAATAAATTTTTTAAGAAAATGATGAATATTAGTCAACAACAAGATTAATATTCTATTACAAAAAGACGAGCTTTCAACGAAATACAGGAATTTTTAATCAAATAGTTGAATTTTCAATTGAATAATATAAATTTTTAACCAAATATGAAATTTTTCAAACAAAACGATTATTTTCGACAAGTTATGGTTATATTATGAAAAAGAAAGGTTTGTTAACTAAAATAATGGATCATCACCCAAAAAAAAAAATGTTTAACAAAGTAGTTTCACTTTCAAATATAAGTTGTATTTTCAATAGAAAAAGATGAAACAGATTAATTTTCAATCAAACAGTTATGATTTTTAAACAAAAAGGTGCAAATTCTACCTAAATATATGAATTTTCAATCCAAAAAGACAAATTTTCAACAAAACAGTTGAATTTTCTACCAAAAAGAATGACTTTATAAGAAAATTGCTGAATTTTCAATAAATTAACCAAATTAACTTTAATTTTCCAATTTCCTTCTGTATGTCTCACTTATTTATTCTCTATTGAAAATAAACGGTTGTACACCGATTTTTCCTGAAAACCTATAAATGGGAAAATTTCGTAACCATTAAGAAAGCCTTTTTTACTTCCACACTTCAAATATTCCATTTGCGCAACTATAATTTTTAATTAATGTATTTCCTTTTTTCATAAAATTGCTTTTTTGTATTGTAAAAAAAACTGTATATGAGATATAATTTGCCCTAAGCTGGACTTTTACAAGCGTCACTTGGCTCCATTTCCATACTGACACTAAAAAAAAAACAGATTTAGTCCAAGAATAACTGCACAAAATAATGTTTGACTGATAACACTATGGGAAAATAGGTTTTTCCGAAAATTTTTGTGATTCTCAACAAAAATCTTGAAAAAATCGCTATCAGTGTCTCTTGCGTCGCCATTTTGTTTCTTCGATTTCATTCATATCGATTATGGCAGGTATTCGATTGCACTAAGCTCGATTGGACCAAAGATCATTTGTAGCAAAGCAATTAAGGGCATGTGACACAGCGAAATACCTATATTGCCGACCTTACTTTATCAGTTCACTGAATATTTTTTTTTAACCTGAGAACTTTAAAAAAAAATAAAATATCGAGCTGAAACTTTAGAAAATGTATTAGAATACAATAAAGTACGTTAAAGTACTTCATTTGGGTAGGAACTTCACTAAAAATTATTTCCGAACAAATTAAAACTGGGAGCCTATCGTCACATATTTTTTCTGAACCTCGAAATTTTTTGAACGTTCGAAATTTTTTTTTACATAAAATATCAGCCTCAAACTTTCAGAAATGCAAGAGCCGACAGAAAACTACGTTAAATGCCGTCATTTAATAATAAAAGATATAAAAAAAATTATTTCAACTAAATCACATCCAACTCCAGGACGAGCCGGCTGTGAGGGCCTCGTGTAGTGGCCGCCAGAGGTCGCCTTTTAGTAGACTTGGCAATGCACGAAAAGACGACCTCTGGCGGCCACTACATGAGGCTCTAACAGCTGGCTCGTCCTAGAGTCGGATGTGATTTAGTTGGAATAATTTTTTTTATATCTTTTATTATTAAATGACGGCATTTAACGTAGTTTCCTGTCGGCTCTTGCATTGCTGAAAGTTTGAGGCTGATAGTTTATGTATAAAAAAAGTTCGAACGTTCAAAAAATTTCGAGGTTCAGAAAAAATATGTGACAATAGGCTCCCAGTTTTAATTTGTTGGGAAATAATTTTTAGTGAAGTTCCTACCCAAATGAAGTACTTTAACGTACTTTATTGTATTTTAATACATTTTCCAACGTTTCAGCTCGATATTTTATTTTGTAAAAAAGTTCTCAGGTTCAAAAAAAAAAATTCAGTGAACTGATAAAGTGAGGTCGGCAATATAGGTATTTCGCTGTGTCGCATGCCCTTAAATGTGATTATATTATTTGTGAGATCTACAAGAATCATTATCATTGGCAGAGGTTGACGCTCATTAATGACATTTTTTTAAACTTATAATTTATTAAATAAACATTTAATTGTTTTGGTTCAGTCGAGTATCAGTGCAATTGAATACTTACTATCGATTGGGTTTATCGATTGCACAACTGGAAACGAGTGAGTGAGTAAGCGACAATCTTCGATCAAAATGGCGCTGGAGACAAGCAGAGACGACGAGATGCTGTCAGAGCTTTCCCGAAGATTCTTGATTGAAATCACAACAAATTTCAGATATTCCTATTTTCCCATAGTGCTTTCCAGTGTTTGCAGTAAAACGATATTGCGGGCTCAGTTACTTTTTCAGTAAACCTTGTTTTTTATTGTGAATATGGAAATCGATCAAAGTGACGCTTCTTATGGCTTTTCATCATTCAGTCCAGCTCAGTGCAATTTATATTTCATAGTGTATTATTTTTACCATGCAAAAAAGGAATTTTATAAAGGATTTATTATATTAATTACAAATGAGAGATGGGTAAATGGAATATTCGAAATTTGGAAAGTTTAGATGTGATAATGTGCAGCAATAATGTACGTAACGTACGAAAGTTAAATAGGCTTTCTGAGTTATGAAATGTCTCTATTTCTAGGTTTTTAGGAATCGTCTTCGCTGGATTCAACAGGAATCAATAGGATTACTGCAATTTAAAATGCTTTGAAGATAAAAAAAAATTCGGAAAGAAGTCGGAGAGTGGGACATTCGGAAAGGTTCATGGGACAGCTCGACGTTCGAAAAGAAATCGGAAGCAAAGGTCCCGTACAATTCGGAAAGGATCGGAACGGAACCTCTTTCCGACGCGGTCTTTCCGAACATTTCCGTTTCTTCCACTAGGGCATGTAGGTATCTGTTTGTATGGGTGGGTTTTCTGTTAACTTCATGTCCTAATGTGTTATCAGATCTTTTGTTAACTAGTACGTCCAAGAATGGCAATTTTCCGTTTTATTCCATTTCCATGGCGAACTGGATATCAGGGTGTAATCGATTAATGAAATCGGAAAACTTTTGTAGTTCATCTAGTCCATGTCTCCAGATGACAAAAGTGTCGTCAACGTAACGGCTCCAAAATTTCGGTTAAAGATGGATTTGTTAAAGATTTTAGTTTCTAGATTTTCCATAAAGATGTTGGCTATTACAGGTGAGATTGAAGATCCCATTGCTGTTCCTGAGGTTTGTTTGTAGAATTGGTTATTGAAAGAGAAGTAGGTATTAGTGAGACAGTGCTCTATCAAGGGTGTGAGATTGGAGGGGAAGTTTGCAAAGGATTATAATATATACCACGCTGAAAAACCCAGTTCTCGTCAGATCACTGAAGTTAAGCAGCGTTGGACGCGGTTAGTACTTGGATGGGTGACCATTCAAGAATACTGAGTGCTGTTGGCACAATCGTAGGTGTGGTGAGCCCACACTTGTAGTTATTTATAACTGCAAGAAAGCTATCCACCTAGAAACACTACCCGAATCGGGTAGTGTCACGCCTACCCTGAAAGGGAAATGGCTTAATGATTGTGTCAGAAATTGGTACTTTCGTAAAGAAAGATACTGCTAGGTGCTAGGTTATACGATGGTGAGTTTATTGCGCTGACGATCGTTCTGAGTGGAATGTTGTTTTTGTGGATTTTTGGGAGTCCCTAAAGTTTTGGAGAGATGGGATTAGTAGGTATTAATTTAGATATTGTCTCGCTGTCAAGTTTTGAGTCTTTCAGAAGGGTTTTTGTTTTGCTGATTATTGTTTTTGTAGGGCCTTTTTTTGTTGTTTGATATGTTTCGTCAGTTAGAAGGTCCATGATTTTGTTGTTATAGTCTTATTTATTCATAATTACTGTTGTGTTGCCTTTGTCTGCGGGTAATATTATGATGTCTTTATTCTGATTCAGTTATTTAATTGCTGTTTTTTCTTGATTTGTTAAGTTTGAGGAGGGAAGTTGGGCGTGGCGTAAGATGTTGGCCGTCCTACGCCGTATGTCATTCGCATTTGCGGGTGGAAGGGTATATATTGTTGATTCCAAATTACTGATCATTTCTTCTTTTGGGATTTTGGAGGGAGCTACTGCAAAATTATGTCCTTTAGATAAGGCTGAAAACATTTCATTGCTGAGAGGATGGTTAGAGATGTTTTTTACTGTGTTACTTAATGGTGCGTGCTTTAATGGAAGTAATTTGTCAAATTATATTTTTTGTTTTTGAGTGGAAAGATCTTTAATCCTTTGGGATTGCTCAAATGATATGCGGTCCAATGTAGACCAAATGTCAAATCTGATAGTGTTTGATAGGAAAAGGTGAAGTTTTAATAGTTTTTTGGAGTTAGTGTGCAAGACAAATTTGTTATTTTGTATTCTTTCTTTCAAGAGAAGCAAACTTGTTTTATGTAGAATTTATTTGGATTTAGATGTTCCCAAATGGTTTTTCAACTGTAAGAATTTGGGACGATGTTATTGTCCCGACACCGTTTTAAGAAAGCTAAAGATGTTAGTAGCTCAGCTTGAGAAGATCTGAGCTTACTAAAAGTATTAGTTTTAGTAAGAAAACTCTCCCCGTAGAGTTCTTTAATAATAGATTTAATGCTTTCACGATGATTCATTATAATAAATTTAAAGGAGGTTTTTCGGGTTTCAATCGTGTGCAAAACTACGAATCTTGCCGACGTTTCGTGAACATTGCAGTTCACTTCTTCAGGGCTGACATGAAACTGAAGTTTCAGGTTATGTTATTCTTATATATATTCTCTACGATGCCTGTGATTGGCCAGAGCGTCCCATGGTGGGGACTGGTCAAACTTGATTGGCCAATCAAGTCTTTTTCTAAAAGTCGTACTGCAACTGCGATGATCATTTTTGATCAACTTCATTTCATTGTGCTTCACCCGTTGCAGAAATTGTCCTTCCGCTCCGAGGTACATCGACTAAATTTGCCTTACTGGACTCTGGTTCATGACACTTGAAAACCCAACGATTCACTGTGCTTTGGTCAATAGCATCCGCGTCGTAAAAAGTCAGTAAGGGACGATGAATGACAGTAGGTGAAATGTTTTGCACAGTTAAAATATCGATTACTGCATGTTGTTTTAGTCTCGTTGACATAGTAAAGTAAGTTATGTAAAGGAAGTATGACGAAAGGTAAAAATAACAAGACTACGCACGTTTGTAGATATTCCAGTCAATGAAGGATTTGAGTAAAATATATGTACGACTACGGCTGACATGTTGGAAAGTGTTAAAAAATAACTTGTTTTTGAAAATAACTCGACAACGGTTGGTTCGGGGTCTAATATGTGCCTGTTGAAAAAAGTTCACAATTTTGTAGTACACAAAAAGGTTCTAACTGTTGTAGTCGTATTATCAACGGCTTCGCTATAAAGTTCGATTAACTGTACAATTGTGCGATTTAAAAAAATTCAAATAAAAGGTGACAATATTTCGGAATTAAATCAAGCAATTTAAACTCGAGCAAATGCATAAAAAAAATTGACCAACTCATTTGCATTAAAAATTAGCAGTCAAAAATAACGTTTTCGATATGAAACTTCTTTCGGTTGTTCCTCCATATTTGTACAATATATTTACACATTTTGAGGTCAGAATAATAATATTTAAGCTTCTTTTCAAACACCAAACAAGTAAATGTCAAAATTGACGCGAGGATGTAGGTAGCGGAGGTGATTGTGAATTTTAATGGCAATATTGCTGGCAGGGGAGAGATCCGGTACCCAAGATCCGTCGATTACAGAGCCTATTGTTGGAGAAAGTTAAAAAAAATGTTCTGGCCTAACAATTTGGAAATATATTGTGAAAATATGAAGGACAAATTGAAAGAAGATTCATCTCAAAAACGTTTCCTTAAGTGTACCAAATTGTATGCTGAAGTTGAGGTCATTTTTACTGCTAATTTTTAATGCAAATGAGTCAGTGGATTTTTTTAAAACAGGTAGTTGCATTTGCTGGAGTTTAATTCACCTGATCTATTTCCGATGTTCTTTCCGGAATATTGTCACCTTTTATTTTTTTTTTTACAATCGCACAATTGTGCAGTTATCGAATTTTATAGCAAAGCCGTTGGTAGTGCGACTACGACAGTTAGCACCTGTTTTGTGTACTACAAAATTGTGAACCCGTTTTTACATAACCATACTCCACCCAGAATCAACCGTTGTCGAGTTCTATTCATAAGCAATCTATTGTTTAACTCTTTCCGAAATGGCGGCCGTAGCTGTGCACATATGGATGGGGGTCTTTTGCAGTACGTTCATAAAGTTATCCTCAACGTCTTTGTAAAAAAATTGTACTATGTCGGATTTTTTACTCAAAGTTAAATTTGTTCCCCGCTGACTGGACTAATAGGGAGATGTAGCTATACTTTCAGCGCATAAACTTCATAGTAGCTATTTTTGTTCTGGAGATATAGGTGAGTGCATTATTTTTTAGTCGACCTACGTACAGTACTGGCATTATATTATATCTAAAAATTTCCTATGCTATATTCTTTATCTTATAATGGAATATTACTTAAAAGCTACATGTTTCAGTATTGTTCTTTCCAGTCATCTCTAGTTTATTATCCACAGATTTTATAATGCAAAACTATAGCATAAAAAAGGATTATCCCTCATAGCAGGCGTCTTCAGCGCGAGGAAATTCGGCCGTAAATACTCCGAAGCCACATGTCTCGTTTCCGCCACGTTGCCTCCTCCTTCAGCTGTAAGAGTGAGACTGAAGTTTTCCGTGCTGAGTGAGGAGGCGTAGTGGTGGAAACGAGACATCTGGCTTCGGAGTAAATACGACCAAATTTCCCCTGGCTGAAGACCCCTGCCTTATAGTAAAAGCAAGACTCCCTCTATTCTCAATAACTTTAAAACACGTTTTCTGCTCTTTATATTTCAGCTGATAAAATCAGCGAGGTATATGAAGCAGCGGCAAAAGCAGATCCAAATAACGAAGAGCTACTTACACACTTGTTCATGTCATATGTAAGACTAGGAGATTTCAAGAAGCAGCAACACACTGCTATGGCTTTGTACAAATTAGTGCCTAAGAATCCATACTACTTTTGGGCTGTTATGAGTATTGTCATGCAGGCCGTGCAAGCCGACGAAAACATAGCTAAAAGAGTAACATTGCCACTTGCAGAAAGAATGGTTAGTTATGTGATTATTTAATTAGTCAGCTCTTAAAATTGTATTAGTCCCGAAGCCCTGTCTTTTTCTTCTATTTTTTTTATTAGATTAGAGCGCAAGAGTGCTATTTTGGAGAATTATGTGCCACAAAGTTAACGAAAAATGCAATATTTTTTATTGCAATAGATTTTGGATGTCGCCAAGCATTAGAAACATCATTCTGACCCCAAGTGTTCAAAATTCGTATCAAATAATTGAAAATTTGGTGTGTTACTATTGCGTCAATGAATTTTGGATTATTAGTGGCGTAAAGTGCATATACTCCGCGAAGAAATAGATGGAGGTCATCTACAAAGCTCAGTGGTAGAGCACTCGACCGACACTCGACACAATCCCTCCCTTAACATGAATTATTATGGTTCAAAGTCACCATATTAATAAATATAATAAATTATGTGCGAATGCTTCAGGTTTTGTGTGCTCCGTGTTGAGTATTCCAAATTACGTCACACTCGGTCATCAACGTCGAAATCTATAAAGCTTTATCACTTGGTGGAGTGCAAAGCATTGTTTACATAGGATTTTGACTAAAATTAATTATTTTACACGAAAGTAAGTGAAAAATTGTGATATCGCTTTGCTTTTCAGATAGAAAAGTTATTTCTCTAATTATTGTTGGCAATTTGGAAAGTGTCCGATTTGACAATCCATCAAGAAAAATTATAATGTGCCGTTATTGAGGTTATAACCTCAATTGCCGGCGATCGAAAAAAGAATAATCCTACCCACGATTTCGCATTCTTTCTCTCTGCCCTACTGACAACCGGAGCCGTGATGGCATGAAGATGTAAGTGGAAAGACGTCAAAACAACGACAGCGAAGTAAAAACCAGTAATCGACACCAAAGCTCTCTCGAAAAGTCTGAACAAGCAAGCGCGCTGTGGCTGCAGTGCCGTAGCGAGAGGCTGGAGCCAGCCGCATGGCCCGGGTAGGAGGGGGGGGCTCTCGACGCCCCCACATTACAACTACCCGCCGTCGCCCACTCCCTCCTTCCGTCCGCCGTTGTGACTAACGGTTCATTTGGCAACTTCAACATTTCCGTATAAATACCTAATTTCTATGCGTTTTTCACACTATAAAATTGAGTTTATATCCGACTGTACGTTTGTCGTAAGTGTTTTTTCATACCTAGGTGGCCTACTTCTGACTTTTTATCACCGTTGACACCCCCGGAAGTGGCCAGAAGCGTACAAGCAAATTGCCTACCTATCAGGCGTTTTTAACCGATTTTTTTTTAATTTTCGAGGCCGTTGTGGGGGCTAAAGATATTATCCGATCGAAATGAAATTTGGCACAGTTAATAGTGTTACCGGATAGAGCATTTTTTTCACCCGAGCCGATATTAATTTCGAAAAAAGGTGTTATTCTTTCTACCCTAATATATATATATATATATATATATATATATATATATATATATATAGTTAAAAGTTTATCATAAGGACAACCGAAGGATTTTGCGGGGAGCGGATGCTAATCTGAAAAATTGCACCCGCTCCCAGCGAAATCGCGGTCTGCGAAGACCTCAATACGATGATCCGGCAAAAATCTCGTGTACCCTGAGGACCCGGAGCGACCCAAGGACGACCGCCTTCTGCATTTTCCCCCCAAGTGTCTCAGCATTTTGTTGACACGCAGGGATGCTTTTCAGGCTATTAACCAGTGAAACCTTGGCACCTCCAAGAGCGCCGATGATCAAGACGATTAGCTTAACAGAATATTCCGGGTATAACCGTCGCAACTCCCTTATAAGGTCTTTATACCTCTCTTTCTTTTCTTTCTCCTTGGCTGTGACGTTTTTGTCAGCTGGTGCCGAAAATTCGATAACGAACATGGTTCGTTTCTCGAAGTCAAGGAGAACTATGTTAGGCTTCGAGTGCGCAACAGAAAGCATTGTCGAGAATATGAAGTTCCAGTATATGCGGCACTTCTCATTTTCGACAATTGACTCTATTTCTCTAGGAGCGTTTAGCGGAGAGGTATTTGGGCTAATGCCGTAAGAGTGACAGAGATGGTAATAAAGCACTCTTAGTGCCGCATTGTGCCTTTGGATGTAGGTCGTTCCAGCATGAGTTGGACAACTAGATAGTATGTGTTCTAGATGCTCGGGGTGTGCATGACACGCTCTGCAGCTATCATCGGGAATGTCTTGGCTCAAAATGTGGCGACGGTATGCTAGAGTGGAAATGACACCGTCTTCACATGCAAAAATGAATCCCTCCGTGCCCGACATCAATCCGGGTGATCTAAGGAAAGCAAACGTTAGCTCATACGACATCGACTGATCTTCCACATTTCTGTGGAAGATACCGTGCATCCTCTTGTCGAGGAGCTGTTCGCGGAACTTTTTCTCCTGTGCTTTCTTAATGCGGGCCTTCAGGAGTGAGTATTCAAGATGGATAAGATTTGATGCATTTTGCTCACCCCTGATATTGAAGTCAAGGCCGAGTGTTTCAGCAGCCTCCTCCGCTGCTTTGTACAGAAACGCCCCTTTGCCCACTTCTTCGTGTTTCCTGACCATTTTAAGAAGAGGGTCTTGCCCATTTGCGACTATATGTGCTGTACCCAGAATAATCCTGCTGTAAAGACATTCAAGATTCAGTATTCCGCGACTACCTTGATGGCGTGAGATGTAAAGTTGTGGAACAGAAGACTTAAGGTGCATGCTTTTGTTCATGTGCACAACCTTTCGGGACCCGATGAGCAAGTTCTCCCGACATCCTGCTACGCCTTTCTTTGAGCCGCGTTGTTCATACATCTCTCGCCACACAGGTCCAATTGTCCGAACAATCCTATAATTTAGGATAGCTGTAAATATCTTATACAGTGTGTTCACACAAGTTATTGGCCTGTAATTCTTAGGGTCAGCTAATTTGCCCGTCTTCGACAGGAGCACTGTGCGCCCTTCCACCAACCACTCCGGAATAGGCTCTTCCGACTTTAGATATGAGGTGAAAATGCGTGCCAGATGCTGGTGGGTTGAAGGAAACTTCTTCCACCAGAAGGTCTTGATACCATCTGGTCCCGGAGCGGAATAGTTCTTCATGCCTCTTAATACGTTTTTCACCTCCTCGGTGGTGATAGATGGGCATTCCTCCTCAGCTGTTATGAGGGCATTGCACAGCTCTTTGAAGCTATTTATGTTGTTTGAGCCTTCTTCAAGTGGATGTTGGACTTCGTAGACTTCTCTCCAAAATGCTTAAACCTCCTCTGGTTTGGGCGGATGGTCGACAGTAACTGGAGGGTCTTGGAAGAGTCGAGATGGGTCAGACAGAAACTGTTGATTTTCTCTGAGCCACCTCTCTCTCCGCTCTAGACTTCTCCTAGCGTGAGATAGTACTCGTATTCTGTCAACAATATGCTGCCTGATGGTCAGTAGCTTTGACTTGTTGATTGTGTGATGACGGATCCGCAATTCGCGCTCGAACTGTCGAACCTTGGCAGTGAAAGCCCTGCCAGATGTTATGTAGTCAATCACACACTGAATGCGGGACGCGTACTGTCTTGCCCAGCCTATCTTTGTGCTGAGTTGATGCATTCGTCTTTTGGTCTTATGATCAACCGTTGGTTTTGTTTTACGTTTTGCATCTGCCAAAGTTCTCGCTGCATTGTAAACACCACAATTGATAGTCCAGAGGTCGGATTCTTCGGAAAAATCTCCACGAAGCTCATCATTCAGTTCAGTCAGATCTTTGGGCTTGGGAGAAACCTGAATGCTGATGTTTCTCTGGGTCTTGAAGCATCGTTCTTCCTCTATTGGATGCCTGTTCGAGGTTGGTCTCAGTGTCGCCTCTCTTTCTCTGTTGCCGGCTTGGTCTGGCTGCGGTTGAGTAGGCGCTCCGCTTATATAACCCCTCTTCCGGAAGTTCTCGGCACGGTTTCGGAGACGTTTTTGCGAAAAATCCGAGAGCTCTGGATGTTTCTCGCACCACAGAGCATGCAGTCGCGCCATGTAACCTTTTCGTTCAGGGGCCATACTGGTATCATAGCACTCCAGCAGGTCGTCCCTGAGTCGATCCGTCCACTTAAAAGTAATGAGATTCTGCCGGTCAATCGCATTGACTCCGTCTTGATTGGCTCCCCCAACTCTAGGGTAGTCGGCATTGTTGTCCGACCCATTGTCGGGAGCCCTGCGCGTTCGATTGTTTTGAACCGCACTTCCTACAACTATGTTTGGTGTTGTCATTGTTGTTCCCACGAGCAGCTAGGGAAAAGGGTTCGTCCATCCTTGTAGAGCCTCTGAAGAGGTCGCCCTGTATCCCAGAGTCACCGTTTGATACACCTCACCCAGGTGCCATTCAGAATTCGGCACGGTTGTTACGCCTTCGCTTAGGGGTTATTCCTTCGGGACCATCCCTGGACAATTGTCCGCGACTGCT
>CAKNYM010039025.1:0-27438 GCA_932195095.1 Andricus curvator
CTTTAAAGAAAATTCTCGAAAACTTTTTCATAATAATCTACGTTATTATAGCTTTTAGGAGTTGAAATACTCATAATTTCGTAAAAACGGAAGTTCCACCGGATTTATTACAAAACTAAAAGTTCTACATTTTTATCAACCCAGTAAAATACGTGTGGTTTCATTTCCTTTAATAGTGTGATATGTTAAACTAATTAATTAATTAATGTTAAATAATTTTAAGTTTATTTAAATTATAAAGCGTTTTTTTGTCACCTATTTTTGAGAAAAAAAATAGCTTTTCACACTTTTTTAAGGAGAACAGGTACTGTGATGACTTCTATGAATTAAAATTAATAATTTGAAATATTGAGTGTATAAAAATTTCAAGTTCAAAATTCTGCTGTTTTGAAGAGCTAATTTTGAAACGGTCTTATTTTCGAAGCCTCAAATTTTAAAATTAAAAATTTTTAAAGCTTCGATTCAGTTAGATTTTAGGCCTCTTTCCTTACAATTTTTTAGTCTACGTTTCAAATTTATATGTAAAATTCGATCGCAGATTTTGTATACCGGGTTCGAACGAGGATACTGCTTTATTAGAAGTATTGTAACTTACAGCAATAAATAATGTTGTAAATCAGTCTATGGATTAATTAAAGATGTATATATTTATATATACTATATTCTTACTTCTGACTTATTTTTTTCTTAACCACTTACACTATTTTTACATAAACAACTATTTTAATTTACATAGCTCTCCATAAATATTTAAAATTATAACGCGCATTTATTTATTTATATTAAGGTTAATAGTCGAATCTATTCAAGTCTATACAAATTTATTACTATACCATTCAGGAGAATACATTACAGAAAAAGCGAATCTTCAAAATTGGGATTGAAAGCAGTTCGCAGAGATAAAAGAATAATTGAACTTAAACGGAAATGCAATACTTAAATTCTATTAAATTTCATTGATATTCATTGAGGGCTAATATTTTTTGGATAGAATAAATAGTAATAGATCCGTCTGAACCCTATCGCGTTCGGCAGCATTGGAAATAATTAAGAAAAAATAGTATTAGATCCATCCGAATCCAATTGTGCTTGACGACATTCAAAACAATTCAGAAAAATGTCGACAGCTTGAGTGGATTGAACGCGATTAAATTCAAGGTAACCTATGTCCCGATCGGCACGATTCAAATGAAAATGACAAATCAAGGTTTCAAATCGATTCAACTTATGTTACTTCAAATCGTTTTCGTTAAGTTTTCAAATCGATTTTAATGCAAGCCTTCTTACCGGGTCCCCACTTGGGCCCATTAGTTTCCAAGGTCTTTGTTTCAGGCGTCATTCATTCTATTGTCCAGAGCCGGATTAACCCTGTCCGGGCCCCTAGGCAACAACCCTGTCCGGGCCCCTAGGCAATGCAATCACGTCCCTCCAGGTTGATGAAGGGATGTGAGTAACTTCCAGATGATCGACTCCAGGAATCCTGTACGGAAAAAGAGGTATTTTTCCTATGTTACCGTAGGGGGAATACCTATATTAGCATATGGATTTTGACTATGTCAACATAGGAATTTTTCCTATCTAATTCGAAAAAAATCGTTTGGAAACTACATATTTCACATTTTTGTCGGATTTAGACTATAGGCAGGTGAAATGAGCAAACAAATCACACAATAAATGTAGAATTCATTTATTAAGAATCATTCTTAATTATAATTTGATATTTTTCGAATGGTAAATGCTCACAATTTTTTGAAATTACAAAACGAAAATATTCTTCTGGTTTTCTGTTTCGAAATATTTGTTACTAAGAAAATTCAAAGTGTATTAAGAAAAATTTTAAGTTGCCATGGAAAAAAAAATTTTTTAATTGCAATTAATGATGATTAATCATGATTATTGATCATTAATCGTCATTGATAATCATCGATTATTGTTTTTGGAATTTATGTACATGAGAATAATTCCTATGTTAACATAGGATTTAACCTCATGTTGTCATAGGGATAATGCCTATGTTAACATTGGGATTTTCCCTATATGCCATAGGAATAATGCGTATGTTACATAGTAAAATATCCTATGTTGATATTAGAAAAATACCAATGCCAACATAGAAAAAGTACCCCTTTTTTCTTCATGTATTACTTCAATGTCCTTTATCAAGAATTCAAACTTCTGTTATTTATTTATTTATTCATTTGAAAATTAAGAAAGCCCAACAGTTCAAAGAACCACTTATAGGGCTACAAAGATGTACATTATGTACAATAAATATAGATGTGAGTACGCAGGAAGACTTTTACATTGTGTTCGTGTGTTCAAAAAACTCCTGCAAAACATTCATGAATTCTCCGAAAGACATATAAAATAAATCAATATTCTTATTGATTAACATGACCTTGTCGCGCAATTACACATATTGAAAATCGGAGAGGTATTACTCTTAGAATTTGAGAAATAGAACATAGGCGAGTTTCTAGAGTTAAACTGGGGTACATTTACCGGAATACATTCAAGTAATGATGGACTATCAATTAGTCCTCGGATAACTTTGAACAGTGTTTGAATACTTGCGAATATTCGTCTATCTTCGAGAGCCCACATACGGAATCTATTACGTAAAGCCTGGTGGTCAGATCCCCGGGGAGGGTAAAGTTTGTCCTCTTTAAACGCTAGGTATTTAAGGAAACGCCTTTGACAGCTCTCAATAGCAGCTATATGCTTTTTTGTATGTGGGGACCAGATGATAGACGCATATTCAAGTTTCGATCTAACAAGTGAACAAAATAATGTCATAAGCGGATTTGTTGTTTTAAAATGTCGACATGCTCTCATCAGAAAGCCAAGAGTTTTATTTGCACCAGCAACCAACTCAACTATGTAGTCATTAAAAGTCAAGCGACTATCTAGTAAAATACCTAGATCTCTATACACTTCAACCCTCTCCAGTTCAATGCCGTCAATGGAGTATTTATGAGTCAGTACTATATTTTTATTTGAGAACGATAGAATTTTGCACTTCAAAGGGTTTAGACTCAGATTGTTCAATTTACACCAATTGTTGAATAGATTTAAATTAGTTTCAAGATTTGAGCAAGAGTTGAGATTCGCAATGGGCAAATACATTTTAACATCATCTGCATAAAGAAGGTGATTGCAATTCAAAGAAAGTGATACATCGTTCATAAATATAAGAAAAAGCAATGGTCCCAAATTGGAACCTTGAGGTACTCCAGATGAAGGCACAAACGGAAGAGAGGAGTAGGCACCATACTGAACTATATGATTCCTATCAGTAATATACGATGCTATTAGGAGCAAGAGTTTATGCGGAACTTCCATGTTACAAAGCTTATTAAGTAATAAAGCATGGTCGACCTTATCAAAAGCTTTAGAAATATCTGTAAAGATAACATCAACCTGATCGTAATGGACAAGAAGGTCCTTTATATTCTGCGTAAACACAAGTAGATTGGAAGTGGTAGATCTCCGCGGAATGAAGCCATGTTGAAATGTTGATATATTTTTAGCAATAAGAGTATATATAAAATCACGTAGGCATAATTCAAACACTTTGGAAAAATTATTTAGGATGGCAATAGGCCTGTAATTAGTAACTTCAGATTTGAGTCCTTTCTTAAATACAGGACAAACTCTAGCCTTTTTCCATTCCTCAGGATATGTACCACGTTCTAATGCTAGATTAAACATTTTTGTAAGAATTGGAGTAAATACAAATTCACAATCCCTAACTACAAACGCGGGTATCATATCAGGCCCAGCAGTAAATTTATTTGGTAACTTTTTAATTGCTTTTGACACAGTGCTTTCAGAAAATTGAATATTATCGCCTAGTCGTCGGTGATGTGACTTATCTAGTAAAGATTTAGGAACAGTAGACTTAATAAAAACACTGCTAAAGTAGTAAGCAAAAGCCTGTACTATTTCCTGAGGAGATGAAAATTCGATGTTGTTAAAACTTATTACACCTGGTATTCTATGATCACACTTTAATCTATTGACATATGACCAAAATGTTGATGGTTCTAAGATTATGTTTACCTCTGCTTTGTGCGTAAATCCAGCAAATGCAATTTCAATACGCTTTTTTATACTAGCGCGTAATTTTTTGAACATAGCAAGGTAATAAGGGTTATTAGTAGAGTCATGTTTAGCCTTAAATTTATTTTTCAATTTGATATCAGTGATTATATCATAAGTATACCATGACGGAAATCGGTCCATTGATTTATTCAATTTAAATAATGGAACAGTTTTGTGAATTATATCATAAACGAGCATGTAAAAAGAAGAAACTGTTTGCTCGGGTCCGTCACAAAGCCATAGAAATGACCAATCTGTATTGTTTAAACTCATATAAAGTGAATTAAAATCAGCTTTTTTGAAATTATACCTTATAAATTTGGATTTATCAGAAAATTTTGGTGTGGAATTCTTATTTCTCAAATTCAGATAAAATTTTACATTTAGAGATGGGTGGTACGTGTCCTCTGGTAGGATAGGAGCAGCAACTTTATTAATTCTCACTTCAAAGTTAGCAAATACTAAATCAAGGTAACGATTATTACAATTCTCGATAAAATTAAATTGACTTAACTCAAAGTACAGTCGAACCTCCATAATTCGAACAGCAAGGGACCGGCTGAAAAGTTCGAATTATGGAGGTGAATATGTGAATAAAGCTGCTTTATTGTCAGCCTTGATATTAGTAAAATGATTTTTGAAGTTGGGAATATTAAAATCCCCCAGGATAATCATTTTATGGTCAGAAATTTCGCGGATAGATATCAGAGCCAGGAGTATCCTCTCAAGAATTTGAACTGAAATGACAGGTGGAATATAAATTACTATTATGACCACACGTAATACTGAAAAGAAGATTTTTACCCCTACAATATTAATTAAAGGCGCTTCCTGAATTACAGAAGTGAGATTTATTTTTGCGCAGTTGTAAATATTTTTAATTGAAAGAAGAACACCACCACCAGGCCTATCTACACGGTCATCCCTAAAAACCTGAAACACATCCAAGTCTAACACCTCAGCGCTGTTAACAGATAATTTTAGCCATGTTTCTGTGAAGGCAATGATATCATAATCGTAAACATCAGGAGAATTATTCAAATGTAGCAACTTACTATTAATACCTCTAACATTCTGGTAATATAACCTTACAGAAGGAGTAGATGACGTTAGGGTGACACTTGCAGGTTTTTCTTGGTGGGAACTATTACAGGAACGTCGTTTCTGTAGGTTATCCGGAGATCCTTCTCTCCTCTGGCAAGACGTTCGTCTAGAATTTTCTTCTGTTCCTTGAAATTGCGTTGTTATATAATGTAGTTTATAGATAATTTCATTCCGAATTAACTTACGTGCAATGATAATTCACCTACACGCATAACACTGTGTTACAAAAAACAAAAATTTGGAGACACTTTTATGGAGACCTAGTTCAAGTTGTAGATCTATTAAAACTAAGAAAAATTGTATAGGAGAAATTTTCCATACACCCCCAAAATCTCATTTTTTGGCCAAAAAATCGTTTTTGGGAGTTTTATGAGAAAAATCACTCATAACTTCCCTAATTTTTATCCGATTCGCTATTATTAGCTACTACTTGTTACTAGATGGTTCTGTAATAATGGAGTATTTCTCCAATTGACATGCGTCGAAAAAAATACTGATATTGTTGTCGAGGAATTCCATACAAATTTTCAGAAAAACTTTTCATTCGATAAAACGTTTTTTTTTCTTAGAGCGTGCACGGGCCCCTAGTCGATCCTAGGCAGTTGCCTACTCTGCCTAATGAATAATCCGGCCCTGCTATTGTCACTCTGTTTACAAACTATTTGTCGCCACACTTTTCTGTCCTGGCATACTACTCTAGCTTCCTTGACGTCCATGCATTTTTTCATGCAGGCTCTTGTGTTTCTATGGCTTCTTATGTCTCTTCGCACAACCTGTGAGGTATGTACTCGCCACCGTATTTAAGCATTTCAGCGCTAATACTGTCTACACCAGCAGCCTTACCGTTTTTCAAGTTCTTTATTATGTCTTTGACCTCAGTGACACAGACTTTTTCAATTGGGTTTTCTAATGTATTATGTTATATGTCGCAGTTTTTTTGTCCTATATCTTCACCTCCTAATAGTTCTTTAAAAGAGTCTTTTAAAGCGTCTACTATCCCGTCTATATCATATAGCATTTCACCTTTGCTGTTTCTCATGCTGGCAAACTCTGTACTTTTACTTTCCTTCAACTGTTTATATAATAGTTTCATTATTCCTTCAAAGTAGTTTTGTATTTTGTTCTCTTCTTCTGTTCTGATTTTCTCTTTACTCTCTTTGACTAGTCTTTTAACTTTCCTATTTTTGTGTCTGTAATCATTCTTGAGCCTTTTTCTCTCCTCATCGCTAAGACCTGTCATGTTCAGCGTTTTGTTGTGCGCTTCTTTTTTTTTCTTTTCGGGCTGCCTCAGTTTCATCATTCCACCATGCATCCCCAGATTTTCTTCCTACAACTGCCGTACCACATACTTCGGTCGCAGTTTTAACGATGCTATCCCGTAGCAAAGCCCACATGCTCTCTATACCTTTATTGTTTAATAACCCCTTCCAAACTGTCTCATCTATACGTTCATTTAACCTATTTTGAAAGTCTATTCGCATTTCCGGTTTCTGTAAATTTTCAATCTTTATTCGCGTTTTTTTTTACATTCTCATTCTAATGAGAAGGTATTGGTTTTATGTAAAATTTGACATAGTCGGTTTTCATCAAATCTCCACGTTTTGAGACCCCCTGAGCTAGAAAAAACGATTTTTACGAAGGTGTCTGTCTGTCTGTAGTCTGTCTGTCTGTCTGTCTGTCTGTCAGTCTGTCTGTCTGTCTGTAGCCACGATAACTTTCGAAAAAATGATCAGATTTGATTGAGCTTTGGCACACTTTTTTATGGCCGAAAAATAGAGAACGAGTTCGTTAACAAGCTATTTTGGATGAAAATCCAAAAAGTGAGCACATTTTGAAAATTTTTGAGACCACTTTTTTTGAAGATTTGAAAATTCTATGTACGGTTATTAGTAGTACGCAAAATTACGAACAAAATATTCTTATGACTTTTCGTGATAAAAAAAAAATTACTGGAGTTATAGCATTTTCAAAATTCCAAAAAACAAACGAAAATGAACATTTTAAGCCGAAAAACGCACGATATGAAAAAAAGTCAAGAGGAGAAAAACGTTGATTCCTGAACACCCTATAATATTTTCATAACAACTTTTTGAATTTTTTGAAAAATAAAAAATTGAAATTTTGATCGCACAAAAAAATTAATAAAAAATCAAAAAATTCATTTTGCTGTCAAACTATGCAAGATACCAGAAAAGATCATCTCACCAAAATTGTGCACCTAAAAAAGATCTACAAATTTCTTATCATTCACCTTTTGATATGACGCGTAGTTTTTGTTTTATTCGTAAAAAACAGCATTGAAAATAGAAAAATCAAATTTTCAGACGAATATTACCAGCTACGAAAAAATGACCGAAACAAAATTTGTTCATCCAAGGAAGAGGTACAAATTTATTGTGACTCACGTTTCGATAGGATGCGTGGTTTTTTTTTATTCGTGAAAATAACATTGACAGTAAAAAAAATCAAATTTTTGAAAAAACAATGCAAGGTACGAAAACATATAAATGAACAAAAATTGTGCATTCAAAAAAGACTTACAAACCCGTAATCAATTTTTATGGTAAGAATATATTGAAAATGAAAAAATTAACTTTTTTGATAAACGGCACAAGCTAAAATAAAATGTTAACTAATAAAATTTGTCGCCTGAATTATATCATTACTTTTCGTTTGAAATCAAATACAAATTTAGTAATTTGTATATGAAGAACATATAACACGAAACACAAAGTGCGCGTTCAGTGTATTTACCAAATCGTACGCCGTAAGTGTGCTCAAACTTTTTTGTTTCTATCATACGGTTCAAATGATTTTCAAATCAAATATCGAGCGCGAAGCGCGAGTGTCCGGATGAGAATGTGTTCCTTAAGGTCGATAGAACCTTGAGTAAATAAAGTTCCTTTTCAGTATAAAATAAAAACAAATGTAACAATCACTTAATATGTAGAGGTTTTGATAATTTTATAATATTTGCAAGCAAACTTTTTCTTTTCATCGAAGTCGAACACGAAGTTCAAAAATCTAGAGGAGACGAGCGTAAAGCGCGATGTAAATACGCCCGAGCGCGTAGCGTGAGGTGAATACATAATCGAGCGCGAAGCGCGAGATAAATATATGATCGAGCGCGAAGCGCGAGATCCAACAGTCGCGCGCCCTAGGCGCGCTCAAACTTGCGAGCGCAGCGAGCCGCGCGCGAAGCGCGCCATGAGAATGTGCCCGCGAAGCGGGCAGATTTTTTTTTTCTCTTTCTTCTCCATCCCCGCCCTAAATTTATTTTGGAGACTAAGAGGTAATGATCAGTATTGCATTCGGAACCCCTCATGACTCTTGTATCTTTAACTAGTTCTCTTAGTCTTTCATCTGCAATGACAAAGTCAATTATACTGTGGCTATTTCCTTCACGCCAGGTGTACATGTGGATCATTTTATGCCTAAACTAAGTATTTATAATAAATAGGCCCTTTTCTAAGCATAAGCTAACTAATTTTTCCCCGTTATAATTTTTTCTTGTTGGATCCCCAAATTTACCTAGCACCCTTTCTGTATCTGTATCCTGACGTTGGGCACCGACCCATCCGTTCATATCTCCTAGCAGAATTATTCTTTCACCTTGATCGCAAATACTTATTGTGTCATTTAAAGTGTCCCAGAAGGCGTCTGTGACTTCTCTCTGGTCACTATCAACTGGGGCGTAGCATGCTATGATAAATAATCTTCTGATTCCTACCTTCATTCTAGCCCACAACAATCTGGGAGATACAAAACCATGATCTTTGAGATGCTGTCTTGCTTTTCCATTCTTAATTAAACCGACCCCTTGACTACGATTTGATTCACTGTTTACTCCTGATCATATTTCAAAACCGCCTTTCAACACCCCATTTTATATATTTCTACTTTCGCAACCCTTTTTCTTCGTCTCAGGTACACATAAAATATCTAGTTTCCTAGCATGCATAGTTTCTCGTAGTTCTCTTACTTTAAGATCATTCACTCCTCTAGCATTCCAAACACCCAGTCTCCATTCATCGCCTGAAACTCGAACTTTACGTTTACCGTGTGTATGCATTTCGTCAATCAAAGTTTCAGTCCATTCCGCGGCTACTTTATTGTTTGTATTATTCATATTTAGATTGTACACCCAACTATCACCTTTATGCGCGAGATTTTTTTTGCGAGCCGAAATCATGTCCAAGTTAAGTGATTATTCGTCATACGGTGGAGAGTCTAGTTGTAACGTCAGTCCCACCAAAACTTCTGTTACTGGGGGGGGGGGGGGGGGGGGTGAGGACAGAGAAAGGAAACCGAGAGTCTCAATTGAGCTGCTGAAAATAAAAAGTGGAAATATCTCGCAGGTGAGTAAAACGCAGCTATAGAAAAGTGCCTACAAAAAATTGGGTATAATTTCACGTCTGTAAAAAGGAGTGATAGAACATTGGCAGTAAAAAGTAGGCGACGATTTTTCGGCCCGCAACACTTTCCCATCTGGGACCAATACACGCAAACGTAGCGTGTCGGTGAGATGGCTCTGTTACGCGTTGCGTCGGCCATCCTCGTGTAAAGCCGAAAATGCACGAGCACGAACCTGTGGCTCGGGCCGAGCCGAGCTCGCCCGACTTCACGATTCGGTTTCGTTGGCTATTGGGAGGTTTGGGTTGATTTTTGTTTTCAAAAATTCACACCTAAAGGAAACGCTTCAGATGCATGTAATGAAGACTTGAAATATTTAATGATTATGTCTTTCAGGAATTCTTATGGAATGTTTTAGACGATCTGATTCTACAGGGAATACATTATGAGACACTGGAGGTTTATAAAGTTCAAATATATTGAATATTGATATGGGATATTAAGATTAGGTTAATAATATCTATCACTTTCAAGTGATTTAATTTTTCAATCGATTTTAAATATTGTAAAGTTGAAATGATAATAAATAATTATTATTTTTAATTTATTAAATTAATCAACATTCCTAATATATAAAAACTTTATAAAACCTTCAATATCTTAAAATATTTATCCTACACTCATGTACGTAATTTTTACAAATTCCCAAAAACTTTCTCCTGCAGATTATATTTTTAGTTATAAGTTTTATTATTTGGTTGAAAATTCAACAATTTTCTTTGAAAAAAATCTTTTTTTTTCGCGAATTGAACTCTTTTTGTATAATACTAGTAGTCTTGCGCGCACCGCAAGGCGCGCGCCTAATCTTTGGTTGAAAGTTTAACTGTTTGGTTGAAAATTAATCTTTTTATTATTATTTTATTATAATTATTTTTTCGATTGAAGGCTTATGTCTTTGGCTAAAAATTCAACTGTTCAGTGGAAAGGACGTTTTTTTTTGGTTTAAAATTAATTTTTTAACCGAAAAGGCCTAGCCCGTTAAGCATGTCCAAAATGCCCCTGGCTGGAACCAGATTTTCAATTGCCCCTTTTGTAGGACTTGGAATTTTAACTTTTTTCATGGTGGCTAAAAATGTGTTTTATGGTTTTTATTTTTTTTCGACACATTCGTGTAATAGAAAAATCTGAAAAAAAATTAGTACAAAACAAATGATTAGAATACACCAAACAAAATTTTGTTCAGTGTTTTCGCGGGAAATTGAAATTTTTGAGGGAAATTCAAATTTTCGAACATTTTTTTTGTTCAAAAATTTTTTGAGTACTGCTCCAAATTGTTCATAAATGAAAGGTCTTCTCATGTGCTAACTTTCAGAATTTTTTCAGATTTTTAATTGATGTGGACGGTACTTTTTTTAAATAAAAACTTTCACAGGTGGCAGATATCATGGATTAATTATTATTGAAATGCTGAATATTACTTATGGTCACATGCTGTATTTTTTAATGTTTCTGAATGTTTTAATTAATGTGTGAAACAGAAATTCTTTACAAGTTTTGGATTAATCGTCGTCGCTATCCTCATTAAATACAGGCACCATTTTATATTGTACGAACAGTTTGTTTAATATTTCCGCTGGCCGAACGATTTTCGACAAATATCGAGCATGGGATAGATAGTAAATTACAGCAGTAGCATGTGAGCAGCGATCCTTATGAAAAAGAAGTATTGGTAAGTATTGGATCTAATACTTTTTTCGCGAATGGGTATTGGTAATCCAATACTTTTTCGCGAAAAAAGTACTGGTTCCTATACTTGCCAATACTTCTTTTTTATGAGGGAACCGATCGTACGATTAGCATTTGCGTACTCACAGCAATATCGTTTAATTCCTTCGAAACCAATGGAATCAGGCGTGTATTCAACAAAACACTCATAACGCTGAGGATTTTTTGAACTTCTTGTGCCAAAATATTCTCGGAATCATTATTTGATTCCAAACGCGATACAATGGATTCGCAATTTTGCACATCGAAATTGAGACTTTTCCCTAATTTTTTATTTGAAAAACATGCAATTTCACTATAATAGCCGATTTTCTTGAGAAAAACCAGTCATCCATTTTTTTTAGCGCATAGATTAAGGGGTTATATCTCATTATTTTGAGGGATTTTGAAATTTTTTTTTTTTTTTGGCAATGTTGATAAAATTCCATTAAAATAGGCTACATAGGATCTATTACTATATATTTTTGGGTATTTTTTTATCAAAAAGTTTTAAAAACTGGGGCAGACATGGCCGCAAAACACGTTTTCTTATGTTTATTTGCGGTGAGCATGATAAGTCCGGAACGAATTATCTGAAATCAAGAAACCAACAAGACTTTATCATCATATTCCTATACACTGAAAGAAATAGTTCAAGGTTAGTAGCAATCCGAGTTTGCTTGAAAATTTCTAACTAAATTAGAAAGAAAATTGTGCTGTCTCAGCCATACGAATTTGAGCATTATCACCTACGAATAAGAAAATCATCAAGCCTAATATAGCAAGAAAAGTTTGTTTGATTAAAACGATAGTTGAGAAAAGTTTCGAATAACCAATATGATTAATATATTTAAATATTACAATGCAGGTACAAGCATTCTATGCCTCGGTCTCACGGCCGTACTGAACATCTAATTTTATCAACTGTCTATTTGAACCAGCTCTGCTTTAAAGTGTTGCATTGGGCATCCGGCTGGTTGCTTGATTCAGCCATACCAATCGATCAGGATCATGCCAATCGATGTATTGTACCGTGTTTTTTTTTTTGTCAACCGGTGAGGTGCGCGTTGATTCGGCTTGAGTCGCTCTGTCTTCAGGTTTCTGATTTTTATTAGTTTTGTGCATTTTAATTCTAATTATGGATGACTTCGTGCAAAATAAATTACAAGAATGGAATCTGACGAAATTTATACCTGAGTTTGATGGTAAGTGTTATTAATTATGTGTCAAAAATATGTTTCATTGCATGCAATTTTCAAACATAACCCCACGTTTAGTAAAGTTTGAAGCAAAACGTAAACAGATAGTGTAGACTGTAGATTATTATTTTCGTAATATTTTACAGCGAATGAAGTGAGTGAAGAGGCTTTTGAATGCCTCACTCCAAAATTAATTCAAGATTTATTTATGAATAAGGCTGGACCTATAGCCATTTTCACTAACAAGTGGCAAAAGTGGAAGTCCTCCCTACTTGAAAAATAAAATGACACTCTTGCTCTTAAGCCTTCAGAAACGTTACCAAATGTAAGGATATATTTTGTACCTTTTGAATCGAATTACCTTTTGTCAATATAAATATTGACTTTCATTTTAAGGCTTCACGGACTTTCCCCTTAACTATCATTAAAAACAATTTTATTCCCCTGACCGAATGCATTTCAAATCAGGCAGGTTTCACACTTTCAGTAGCAGAATCTTTGAGTGACAAAATATGTTGTGTTTTTAGAGGAAATTAGGCGACACGTATTTTTTTGATTTAGGGAAAAAATGTTTCATAAGATGACGAGTATTTAAATTTGTACGTTTATTCAAAAAGAAATACACGATTTTTTTTTTTAATTACAAAGTTTTTGATCTAATCCAGATTTTTCAATTTTCTTTCCAGATTCCTTTGATTTTCATCGTTCTCTTCCAAACTCCATCGAAAAATTTATGAAAATTTAAAAATTGAGAATGTGAAGACGATTTCGTGATGATGATGACCTTGAAAATGCACAAAATGTACAAGTTGGATACAGATTTCTTCTTAAATCATTGAAAGAGATTCTTCAAAGAATCTCACTTAAAGAGTATTCTTTAAAAGAATATGAGCAACGAAGGCTTTGATCTCTATAAGTCTAGATTAGTGAAAAGTTAGCCACTAATTTGCTTTACTGAACATTTCAACTAATTATTAGTCAGTATAGAAATTCATACTAAGGTGCAAATAAGTGGTTTCTTTTCAGTAATTCAGATTAGAAGAGAATTGTGAAAAATTCAATTGTATAAATGATGCGTTTCTTCCAACGTTAATTTTAAGATTTATTTCATTGTACATGTAATGGGTATTTTTTAAAACTTTTGAAAAATACTAGTTTCCACTTCCATGTTTGTGTTATTCTATAAACAATTAATAAATAAATGTTGTGTTTAAAATACATTTGCCTTTTATTTTTGTATCGACATGCAATTCATTAACGACCGGTTATCATACATTGTACTAAAGGGTAATTTCAGCAAACACGTATTAATCAATGTGCACTGCCCCACCGAGGACAAAGACGAAGACACTAAAGATCTTTTTTATGAAACAATCGAGCAGGTTTTTGACAAGTTCTCAACGTTTGACGCAAAAATAGTATTGGGGGATTTCAACGCGAAAATTGGAAAAGAACCAATGTATAGGCCTACAATAGGATCAGAAAGTTTGCATGACGTCAGTAATGATAATGGAACCAGAGTAATAAACTTTGCAGCTTCAAAGAACCTCGTTGTCAAAAGCACATATTTCAAGCATAAAAATATACATAAGGCCACCTGGACATCACCAGATGGTAATACTCGCAATCAGATTGATCACGTTCTAATAGACAGAAGACGTCATACAAACATTCTCGATATAAGATCGTATAGGGGAGCGGATTTACATTCAGACCATTTTCTCGTGATAGTAAAACTAAGATCTAGGCTAGCGTTAAGTAAGAAAACAAGCCGCACAGAGCCAACAGTTCGTTTCAATATAGATAAGTTCAAAACAGCAACAGAAACATTAAATTACCAAGTTGAGATTTCTAATAGTTTCGACGCTCTCCAAGAACAGAGAGACGATAACAATAATCACGAGGAGGACCCGGAAACCCTGTGGAGCAATACGAAAAAGGCGATAAAGGCAGCCGCGAAACTTACGATAGGTTTTAAGAAAGTAACCAAAAGCAAACCATGGTTTGACGAAGAGTGCAAACTCTGGTTTGAGAAACGTCGGAAGGCCAGACTAAGTAGTTTACAAAATAAGTGCGATCAAACACATAAGAAATATCTCGAGATTAGCAAAAGTACAAATAGGCTCTATAGATCCAAGAAAAGGGAGTGGGAAAAGAATAAAATACTAGCAATAGAAGCGCATAAAAAACAAAATAACCCGCGTGAGATGTACAGGGGAATCAGTTTTATAAAGAAAGGCTTTCAAAGTAGAACGGAAGTAATGAGGGACGAAAATGGCAATCTAGTAGCCGATGCGACAGAGAGACTGAATTTATGGAAAGATTATTTCGATAAACTATTAAATGTACGCGAAGCCCCCGTTGAAGGTAATTTCGGCGAAATCCACACTGCTGATCTATTAATTAACGATCCTACTGATATAGAAATAGAAATGGCCATAAAGAAGTTGAAAAATAACAAAGCCGCGGGCATTGATGACCTACCGTCAGAACTGATAAAAAATGGAGGCCCTTGCCTCACAAGGCAAATTTAAAAAAGGCGATAAAACTAACTGTAACAACTATCGGGGAATTTCACTTGTGCCTTCGTGCTACAAGATCCTGTCTAATGTTATCCTAAGTAGACTAACTCCTTTTGCCGAGGAAATCATTGGGGATTACCAGTGTGGATTCCGCCGAAACCGATCTACAAGCGATCAAATGTTTACAATTAGACAACTGTTAGAAAAGAAATGGGAATTTAAAGAAGCAGTACATCAGCTATTTATCGATTTTAAAAAAGCTTACGACTCTATTATACGCGCGCGAATGTACTGGATCCTAGAGTTCTTGGGTGTGCCAAGAAAATTGGTTAGACTTATCGAAATCTGCTTAAGCGGCAGTAAGGGTAGAATACGCGTAAACGGTAGTTTATCTGAAGAGTTTTCGATCCGCGATGGCCTGAAACAGGGCGATGCACTTTCGTGCGTCCTTTTTAACTTAGTTTTAGAATACGTGGTTAGGCAAGTGCAGGCGAATCCGACCGGTGCTACCCTCAATGGGGTAATACAAATTCTTGGATATGCGGATGATCTCGACGTACTAGGGGATGATAAAGAAACGGTAGCTAAAAATGCAGAAATCTTGATCGCAAAAGCCAAAGAGATTGGCTTGGAAGTTAGCGAATCGAAGACAAAATATATGACCGTCGTCAGGTCCGGACAAAGTAATCAAGAAGGGGATCTAATGGCCGGAAATATGAAATTCGAAAGGGTTAACGAGTTTAAATACCTCGGGTCTATTATAACTAGCGAAAATAAGATTAAAACGGAAATCAATGCGCGGCTACACGCTGGCAATGGGTGCTATTATGCAGCAAACACGCTACTAAAATCGCGATCGCTATCTAGAAACATCAAAGTAAGAATTTACAAAACGATAATAATGCCGGTCGTCATGTACGGGTGTGAAACGTGGGCGCTGACGAAAGGAGAAGAGAATAGGTTTAGAGTTTTCGAGAATAAAGTACTTAGAAAAATCTATGGTCCAAAAAGGGACGAAGAGACCGGCGAGTGGAGAAAACTGCAGAATGATGAGCTGCACGCTCTCTACGGGTCAGCAAATATTAATAGAGTAATGAAAGCGCGTAAATTAAGATGGGCGGGGCATGTAGCAAGAATGGGCAATGAAAGAACAGTGGCGCAAGTTTTAAGAGGGAGACCGACTGGTAAGAGACCCCTAGGCAGACCGAGAAACAGATGGGATAAAAATGTAAGGGATGATCTAAAAGAACTAGGACATGATTACTTAAACTGGATGGAGAATGCACAAGATAGAGATGTGTGGCGGTCTCGGGTAGATGAGGCAATGAACTTTCGAGTTCGAACTGCTAATCTATAATAATAATAATAATCTTAAGAATAATATTTGAATTTTGTGTATGCAACACGTCAGGATTTTTAGGTACTTTCGTTATTATTAATATTATGAGACTATAATTTCATTGGAAACTATTTTTCACAGATATATAATATAATTAATGAATTAAAATAAATTCAATTTTTTAACCCAAAAGTGAATTTCTTTCAATCAATATGTTATATTATTATTTAAAAATTAATATTATATCTATGAAAAATACTTTCCAACGAAATTATAGTTTTATATTTTAATTAATAACAAAAGTACCAAAAAATCTAATTTTTAAACCATTTTTAAGTGCACTGTAGTATGGAGGATGCATGACCCTCATTAGCATTGTATATCAGACATGCATAACATTAGACCATCCGAACGGTATGCTTAGATCTCGTCAACGGGAGGAGCAGCTCAGACAGTCCTGCGTATGGTTGATTTAGCCCAACCAAATTCTGTCTGACGCAGCCGTACAAATTCGTTCTAATACAGCCATCTTATGTTTAGAAATATCTATTGAAACAAATGACTCAAGCAGTAATATTGCTTCAGCAATTATAGTATGGGTAAAATACGCAAACCGTATCGCTGTAGCACAGCGAGCAATACATTATGGTTGGTATAACCAGAATTATGCGTGTATCGTCGAATTATTTCTTTCAGTGTACGCAGTTCCTGAACGAAGGGTTTTCAAAAATTTTGATTAAAAAAATGGCGCTGATTTTTCTAAAAATTTCGACTTTTGAGGTTTCAAAAATTCGTTTTTTTACCCCAAAAAATGGAAATTTCTAACCAATTAAAAATCGCTTCATTCCTGAACTGCGCAGAGAAATATACTTATGAAATCTCGTTGGTTTTTCGATTTCAGATAATCCGTTACGGAGTTGTCATGCTCATCGCAAATAAAAATAAAAAAACGTGTTTTGCGATAGCGGCCATGTCTCCTCCAGTTTTTAAAACTTTTCAATAAAAAAGTATCCAAAAATATATAGTAATAGATTCTATGCAGTCTATTTTAATAAAATTTTATCAACATTGACAAACAAAATTCAAAATCCCTCAAAATAACTAGATATAACCCCTCAAAACCTGCTTTATTAACTGTTTTCTATATTATAATTTATATTTGGCTTTAAAAATATGTGTGATTGACAATTTTTCTCGATATCTTTTTGCATTAAGTGGAAATGGCTTTTCGCAGGGTATGAAGTTCTCATGTCAGCACTTAAAGGATAACGTAACCAGCTAAACAACTAAATCTAATGACTCTCGCCGAGTGACGAACATTCGTTGGGTTGTTGAAGCAATACATGACATCATTGAAAGGAAATATCGACTCTTGCATCATCAAATGGATAATAAGTTACTTCCGGAAATCGGCTCTTATACTTTGGCTCAATATATTCAAGAAAAACGACATTTTCCGGGAATGACCGTCAACGATCTCGAAATATTGTTCACGGGTTCGTATCAACTCAGTCAAGCCTTATCGTATTCAGCTGAATTGGTGGACGATGACAACAAAATTAACATTTGCTGCGCTATAATTGTATAACTGTTTTGTTGAATACACGCCTGATTCCATTGGTTTCGAAGGAATTAAACGATATTTTATTTTCGCGACAAAGTATTGGATTACCAATACTTATTCACGAAAAAAGTATTAGATCCAATACTTACCAATACTTCTTTTTCATAAGGGTTGCTGCTCAGATGCTGCTGCTGTAACAGAAGCCGAGAAAAATGACATCATTTTTGTACCCAAAAACCGCACTATGTGACCCCGAAGGATTTCGGTATTCTAAAACCGAATCCGTTATTTAAATTTTTTCTAGACGTCAGGTTTTTGAGATATTCTAACCTGAAAGTGCAAAAATGGCTATTTTTAGCCATATTTGAGGTAATATAAAACCCTCTAAAAACTGCTAACGCCATCGTTTAGTACTCCTTTTCATCTTCCATTTCCATTTTTGATCATCTCGAACCGATTGTTTTTCTCCGAGATATCACACATTAACTATTTCAGTTCCTCAATGCAGTGTGGAACAATGCCAGGCGCAGAGAAACTGAATGGTTAGTGTGTCATATCTCAGAGAAAAAAAATCGGTTCGAGATGATCAAAAATAGGAATGGAAGATAAAAAGGAGTACTAAACGATGGCGTTAGTAGTTTTTTGGGGAAAAAATTGCTGATCGTGTTATATTGCCTCAAATATGGCTAAAAATAGCCATTTTTGCACTTCCAGGTTAGGATATCTCAAAAACGTGACGTGTAAGAAAAATTTGGATAACGGTTTCGGTTTTAGGATCACAAAATCCTTCGGGGTCACATAGTCCGGTCTTTGGGTTTAAATTTTGTCGGCCTGTGTAATTTACTATCTATCCCATGCTCGATATTTGTCGAAAATCGTTTGACCAGCGGAAATATTAAACAAACTGTTCGTAAAATATAAAATGGTGCCTGTATTTAATGAGGATAGCGACGACGATTAATCCAAAACTTGTAAAGAATTTCTGTTTCACACATTAATTAAAACATTCAGAAACATTAAAAAATACAGCATGTGACCATAAGTAATATTCAGCATTTCAATAATAATCCATGATATCTGCCACCTGTGAAAGTTTTTATTTAAAAAAAGTACCGTCCACATCAATTAAAAATCTGAAAAAATTCTGAAAGTTAGCACATGAGAAGACCTTTCATTTGATGAAAATTTGTAGCAGTACTCAAAAAATTTGTGAACAAAAAAAATGTTCGAAACCATAAAACACATTTTTAGCAATTGAAAATCTGGTTCCAGCCAGGGGCATTTTGGACATGCTTAACGGGCTAGGCCTTTTCGGTTAAAAAATTAATTTTAAACCCAAAAAAACGACCTTTCCACTGAACAGTTGAATTTTTAGCCAAAGACATAAGCCTTCAATCGAAAAAATAAATTTTTAACAGTGTAGTTTAACTTTCACCCAAGTCGTTGAATTTTCAAATTAAAAAGATTAATTTTCAACCAAACAGTTAAACTTTCAACCAAAGAGATGAATTTTCAACTGATTCAACCAAATCTTTCAAATAAAACAGTTGAATACTCCAGCAAAGAAGAATAATTTCCAACCGAAAAGTTGCATTTTCATAAAAAAAAGAAATTCCCACCAAACCGAATGAATTTATGAATCAGAAAAAAAATTCAGAAAATAGTTCAAATGTCTGTTAAAAAATATTTTTGTTGACTTTTTACGATCAAAATATGAATTTTTAACCAAGAAATAAGTTTCTACGAAAAAAATTGAATCTGCAATCCAAAAAGACGAATTTTTACCTGAAAAGGATGACTTTTTAACAAAATTGTTGAATTCTCTACCCAATAGTTGCATTTTTTATCCAAAAAAGTGTTAAACAAATTTAAGAGCCAATTATAATAAGTTAAATTATAATTATATTCACAATTTTTTCTAATGATAGCGATGGCAGAATTTACCTACAAATAAATTATGAGAAATCCATTACTCCTTTAGCTTTAACAGAGAAGAAAAATGAAAAGGAGCTTCTAATTGGAGGCTACGTACATCATTCTGTAGTGCCTTCTAATTATTTTGTACAAATATTTTGTAACATTAATTAAATATACATAACATAGAGAAAATAAGTATTTGCTTTATTCTTTTCCATAACAAAAATTATTAGGCGCGCGCCTTGCGGTGCGCGCAAGACTACTAGTATTATACAAAAAGAGTTGAATTCGCGAAAAAAAATTATTTTTTTCAAAGAAAATTGTTGAATTTTCAACCAAATAATAAAACTTATAACTAAAAATATAATCTGCAGGAGAAAGTTTTTGGGAATTTGTAAAAATTACGTTCATGAGTGTAGGATAAATATTTTAAGATATTGAAGGTTTTATAAAGTTTTTATATATTAGGAATGTTGATTAATTTAATAAATTAAAAATAATAATTATTTATTATCATTTCAACTTTACAATATTTAAAATCGATTGAAAAATTAAATCACTTGAAAGTGATAGATATTATTAACCTAATCTTAATATCCCATATCAATATTCAATATATACGATGTTGACTGAAGTTAATTTTGAAATGAAAAATAATACAATCAATTGATTAACGGATCTGAAAAAAAATCATGGGGACTCATTTTGATATGTAGAAACAGACTTTTACTAGTCATAATCGATAAAAAAAAATGTTCAGCCCAACCTATTAGGCATCCTTGTATAAATACACTGAGAGACTTTTTGTTAGAATAAATCATAAAAATGAATGAGAATTTAGTATAATATCGTTCCAAAATAGGGAAAACAGGGTTTGCGTATCAAAAATTAATGTAGTGGTTTTCAGCCGGCAAAATTAATATTTTTGTTTGAACAAATGGAAAGGATGTTGCATTAACTCTTATAAAACTTGCGAGAATTTAAAATTCACTATATCAAAGTTGACAAGCGAAATTAAAACGATAGTAATACAATTTATTCGAAAGAGTGAAAACATCTTTTGAAGTTGCCATACAAAGCATATGAGAATCTCAAAGGACTATATGAAAAATAACTCACTCCACCAAAAGATTCAACCTTCAGAAGGAGGAACTAAATACACAAATTAAATACAATTATATACGGAAACACGCGTACAATTATAATTTGTATTATTATATACTTAATTTATTCACTACATACATAATCGCACGTTTAATCGCTATGAAAAATCGGAATCGCTGCGGCGAGATTCGAACCTAACTTACCCAAAGCACTAACGCATTTTATCCCTATAACAACTAAACCCCACGGCTAACTTATATTATGGAATATTTGGCAAAAATCTCGGCAAAGCTGCGTCGCTTGACAATTCAGATCAGTATGAAAAATATCTGGGCCCTGTTTCACGAGTGATTTGTTGCATCCAAAATTTGGTTAATAGATAGGTTAAACATTTTATCACTTTCAATGATTGAATTGATTTTTTATAAAATACATTTTTTTAAAGGAACTGATAATATTCTTGTATGAATAACATTATCCAATCTGATATCTCAGTAACTCATTATAATAAACCTGAGTGTATTTAGATGTAATATTTTATAAATTATACTCATTTAATTAAATCTTATTATCTTAGTGTATAAATTTCGAGAGAAAAAATTCCTCATGTTTTGAATCCCATAGTAAATGAATGAATTGAAAATAGAAAGAGTTAACTTTTATTTAAAATGTTGTGAAACATAACCTTTCGGTATACATGTGATAAAAGCGCCTTTTTCACTACAACCAAGCATCTTTTGACAGAACTAAGGAGTCAGATATAAATAATGTGTACAATATTATATATTAATTAAATAATATATATATTTTTTCTGACAGTTAAAAGATTGTAGTAATAAAACATTGTTGACTATTTAAAAAAGAAGTTTGTGATTTTGAAAATTAACGCATTAAATGCTCTTTTTACAATTTTTGGTATCAGAAAACGCTTTTGGTTTTGAAAAATCTGGACAGGGATTGGAGTAGAGAATAGAAATAAAATAAAGGTATAATTAATTTTCTCGTTCAGCGAATTTTTTGTTTCAAGTGATTTCTTAAAAATAATAATAATGGGATTTTACAATATTTACATGCATTAATCTAATTGAACCGAATTGGATTTGGACCGACCGCGGCCGGTGTGCCATGCGTTCCATATTCGGCTCTACTCAATCGGGCTCGATCGGAAAACGGCGGAAACACTCGAGGAGCATTCTCAAACGAAACTATATGAAAAATCAACAATAAGGATTTCATAGTTTGCTATGCGTCTTAGGTTTCTGTTACCTTCATATAGACAATATCAATTTCTAAAATACGTTTTCGAGATTATGATATTCACTATTTTTCTTATTCAAATTATTTTTTGAAAACTCAGTAAAAAGAATATCACTTTTTCATACTGTTAATTCTTGAAATGGAGATTCATAATATTTCGTATTTAGAATACTACTTTGTCGTCTTCGTGTTTTAAATACTCGTATGATAATATTAAATTTCGGTACTGTAATACAAATAAGTGTAATAAAACCTCGGTTTTCCCTATTTTGGTACGATTTTATACCAAATTCTAATTCATTCACGGCGATACCACGCTGGAAACACCAGTTCTCGTAAGATCACTGAAGTTAAGCATTGTTGGGCGCGGTTAGTACTTGGATGGGTAACCGTTCAGGAATACCTGCGTGCTGTTGGCCCGTCGTGGGTGTGGTGGGCCCACATTGGTAGTAAATATCCACCTAGAAACACTACCCGAATCGGGTAGTGAGGCAATGAACTTTCGAGTTCGAACTGCTAATCAATGTATGTATGTATGTATTGTAACAAAAGGTCTCTCAGTGTATATACACGATTTAGAAAAAAGTCGAATCTGTAAATTTTTATTTATTTTCCGCCAGAATGAAACAAATTCACAGAAGTGTTTCATCCATATGCGATATAATATCAATATATGTTTAAAATACACAGTACTATCAATAAAAACGAAATTAATTACTTTAATTTTTTTCACTAACCTCATTTCCCACTGATATACTAAAAATTATTGTAGAATATTTGATGACAATTTAATTTGAATGCAACCTAGAAGTTTTTCATTGATATATAAAAAATAATAGTATTTCTTGTGGTATCAAACAATTGATTATCTACTCAATTATTTATTCATTTATTATTATCAATTCATCTTCGTTTTGTTTTTATCTTGACTTTCACCTTATTATTTTAATTTATTATTATTACTCTATGGGTAAATATTTTTCATTAATTAATTATTTATTTACTACTTAATAAAATTTATACATTCAACAGTAACCATTTTTTACAATCTTTGATCAGTTAAAGATATATGTAATTATCATTACAATCCTTAAAATTATTAATTTTAACCACCTTTTTTACTTCATTTATAGCTTATACCTTCAAAAAGTATATTATATTTATTTATATTTTTATTTATTTGAAGATACCAAAAATCTTATTCATAAGATTAACGAAAATTGAAACTTTTAAACTTATATTCCAGAAAAATGGATTCAAAATATTTTTAAACAGATATTTTCTGAAAGTACCAGCGCGAATTAAAATCATTTGAAATGTAGGCTACATTTTGGAATTCGAAACAATGTCCTAAAGATTTATTCTGAACTTATTAGAGGGCATTAAATAAATTAAAACTAAATTCTACTTTGCGGAATTAAAAACAATTCAGTATACATATTTTCTGAAAGAAATGGAAGGAATTAAATAAATTTGAAATGTATCCTACTTTACGAAATTAAAAACAATTAATTATAGATATTTTGCGAAGGTACTGGAAGGAATTAAATAAATGTAAATTTCGTCCTGTTTCTTGAACACAAAATAATTCCAAGAGTCGTTGTTGTCACTATGGGAACTGCAAGGAATTACATTTTTAGAAAATGTATTACTCTCTTGCAGATTGGAGGTCGATGGAAGAATCAGGTTTTAAATAGAATAGAAAGATGTTCATTTAGTCGCTGAAATCGGAATGTAGATATGTAGATATATGTGGCTTGAGAATGAGAATTTATATACATAGTTCAATCGACGATTTCCATGTGCGTTGAATTGCTTTGAACAAATGAATTTGTTATGTATTGCTAACATCATTAGTAATAATATGTATAGTTGGATTGATTTTAACAAATAAAATTGTTATGTATTGTAATTATCATTACGTTATTTTTTTTATTTGAGAAGTTGTAGGCTCCGGAAGCTACGATCATGGTTCTTTAAAATCAACCAATCCCGACGCAACTGGAACGTGTACGTCATCCGCTTCTGCTCCTTCTGTCCTAGAAGGTAAGCAAGAGCGGAAAATTTACGCGAGATAACATCGAGCAACACTGTTCCTTGGAGTCAGGTCTCTAGCCGCGGATGATCTTACGCGGCAGACGGGACAGTTGGAGATGAAGTTTCACCTCTGGATACTTTTTTAGAGCTACCAATCTTTGTAGAATGTTATGAGGAACAGTGTTGACGGACCAGATGAAGTGTCCCAGAAGAACAGACTTTTGCATCCGGTTCGCGATGTAATGAGCCTAACGCTGGCAAGCCGGAATCTTGTTGAGTTGGCTAATAAATGAAGCTTTCATACCTCCAAAACAGCCGATTATAAGAACTACAAGATGGACTTTGAAGCCTTGGTAGAGCCTGCTTAGCTCGAAAAGAAGTGCTTGATATTTCGTCCGTTTTTCTTCCTCTTTTGCCGTGATATTACCATCGGCTGGTGCCGAGAATTCAATCACGTAAATGATCTTGTTCTTCAGATCTTGGAGGACAATATCAGGCTTCGTAGCACTGATACGTTGAGTGGTCGAGAATGAGAAATTCCAGTAGATCTTACACTGATCATTCTCCACAATGGACTCGAGTTCCCCCTGGGCGTATGGCAAGACGGGCAATAGATCAACACCATAGAAGTGCCTCAGATGGTAATATAACACTTTTAGAGCCGCATTGTGTCTCTCTATGTACCCGTATCGTGCATATTTTGAGCATCCACTGAGAACATGTCCAAGTGTTTCTGGCTGTTGCTTGCACGCTCGGCAGTTGGTATCGCCTACAAGTATATTCATTATGCGCTCGCGGTAATCTAAGGTGTCTATAACGCCATCTTGACAGGCAAATAGAAATCCCTCAGTCTCCGATTTTAATCCAGCAGACTTGAGAAACATGTTGGACAGACCCATCGAGAGCTCTTCTCTACGTATAATGCCGTAGAATTTACCATGAAGGGGCTTGTCAGCATGTTCTCTTAGTAGAAGCGTATGTTCTGCTTCCTGTACACGACTTTTGAGCACCAAAGGTGTTAGTGATGTTAGGCCATGTGTAGTGTCGCTGGAATCAAATGGGAGGCCAAGCTCCTCTGCGGCCCTATCTGCGGCACGATATAGAAACGCCGCAGCATTGACGACTTCATGTTGAAGTACTAGTGGCATAAGAAAATCTGTGCTGTTTAGAACTGAGCAGGCTGTAGCCAGAACCGTTCTGCGATGAAGACACTCTAAGCTCAGCAAGCCTCTACCCCCTTTATCTCGAGGGAGATATATTCGAGGTACGGAAGATCTAGGATGATGACTTCGATGGATTGTCATCATCTTGCGTGTGCTTCGGTCAAGTTGCTTCAACTCATCGACGTTCCATTTTACTGCACCAAACGTGTAGAGCAGTATAGGAACGGCCAGCAAATTGGTCGCCTGGATCTTATTCTTTCCAGATAATTCGGAAGCCCAGATTTTTCTGAGAATTTGGCGATACCTTTTTCCAAGGGCCGTTTTTAACGCAAGCACATCATGGGTTTCCGCTTGCGGTATTCCAAGATATGTATATGTTTCTCCAATACCAAGATGTTGAATAGTATTTCCGCCGATGAGTTGAACATCCTGATCGTGACCCGATGATGTAGTTTCCAGTCTTCCTTGGTGTAGGTGGACGCAGGCACACTTGTCCAGTCCGAAGCTCATGCCAATCGCTTTAGTGTACCTATTTACCGCCTCCACAAGGATGTTAAGGTCCTCTTTCGAGGAAGCAAAGAGTTTAAGGTCGTCCATGTATAAAAGGTGGTTGACCTTATGTTCTCTTTTGTTCGGCGGGCCACATAGATATCCAGAGCTTTTGCCTCGGAGCACAATAGATACAGGCAAGTGGGAGATGCAGAAAAGTATCGGACTTAGAGAGTCTCCTTGGAAGACTCCCCTCTTATATGTGATATAGCTTGTAGTCACTTGTCTTTTGTCAGATGTTATGACAAATCTTGTCCGCCACAAGAGCATAAGCTCTTTTATGCATCTCACTATTTTTGGATGCACCTCCATGCATTCAATGAGCTTAATAAGTAGCTCATGGTTCGTGTTATCGAATGCCTTACGGTATTCAATCCAAGCCATGGACAGATTGCGTCGATACCTGATCGAGTCCTGGGTGATACACCTGTCTATTAACAGGTTCTCCCTGCAACCTGCCAGACCTCTCTTGCATCCACGTTGTTCAACTATTGCACTCCATACCGGCTCGATAGATGTTAATATCCTCTCTTTGAGGATTCCAGTGAATAGCTTGTAGCTGGTGTTTAAACAAGCTATGGGCCTGTAGTTCTTTGGATTTGACAAATCTCCAGTCTTAGGAATCAATACCGTGCGTCCTTCCACTAGCCACTGCGGGACTGGTTGTTCTCCGTTTAAGAAAGTAGTAAATATACGAGCTAGATGTTGGTGCGTAGAAGTAAACTTCTTCCACCAAAAGTTGTTGATTTTATCTGGCCCGGGCGCTGAAAAGTTCTTAGTTCTACTATTCTTAGTTATTCTTAGTTCTACTATTATTATTATTATTATATTATATATATATACCATTAAGCCATTTCCCTTTCGGCGAGCTTCAAGGGGTAAGCGTGACACTACCCGATTCGGGTAGTGTTTCTAGGTGGATAGTTTCTTGTAGTAAATAACTACAAGTGTGGGCTCACCACACCCACGGCCGCCAACAGCAACGCAGTAATATCAGACGGTCACCCATCCAAGTACTAACCGCGCCCAACACTGCTTAACTTCAGTGATCTAACGGGAACTGGTGTCTCCAGCGTGGTATGGCCGTTGCCATATAATAATATATTATGAAAGTTTTTTTATATAATACATAATATTATTAATATTATTTCTATGATAAGTCTTTGAACAAAATTTGCAGGCATTCAAATTGCAAACACAGTCGCGCGCAGTCACCTGCCAGCTGCGCGCGCATCGGGAGCCAAAATGAGATGCTGGCGTGAACGGCCGTTACCGATCTTCCTGTAATGAGTGCAGAAAAACTCGTTATTAACTCGCTAGATGTCAGACTAATAATGCGGCAAAATTTGAATGCAATTTTGCATTTTTGTAATTTTATATATTCATTTATCGATACGTTTAAAATAGTTCTTTAATCGGATCCTACGTCGGATCCTAATAGTTTTCTACGTCGTAACCGACG
>CAKNYM010039026.1:0-16845 GCA_932195095.1 Andricus curvator
CATATATATGCAGGAGAATTCGGGTCCGCAGAGCTAGAGAACGAACACAAGAATGATATCGACTCAATGTCTGAGGGCAAATCATATAAATACCTGGGTATTCTCGAATCTAAGGCTATTCAGCACACGATAGTTAAGAAAAGCTCAACAACTGCCTTCACTATAAGATTCGGGTAGGTTCTAAAGAGTTCTCACAACTCGGCAAAATGCTGAATGCGCCATAGTAATTCGGCGAAGAAAAGGGTAGTTCTACCACAACATAGAGGTGTTAATGCCGTTTTAGATGTTAGGAAACTATGTAAGTCACAAGTTATGCAGTTGCGAGACTATTTTAACAGCCAACGAGAAGCTGAGCTTTACAACACCATCTCTAAAGCGGATCTCGATTAAACGCTATTGAATTTATCCTCAAAGTAGGCCTTGAATATCAGGGCGGACACAATAGACGAATTAGGAACACAATGGACACAAAATGGATAGTGAGGAATCTAATATTTGGCTGGAAAAGGGCGTACTGTTTACAGAAACAAAAGGATTCGTCATTTCCATTTTAAGACAGGGTTGTCAATACTAGAAATTATCGAAAACACGTCTTACATCAAGACGTGGTTGACTGGTGCCGATTATGTGGAGATACCAACGCATCCACCCAGCACATTATTGATGGTTGTCGCGTAATGACTCAGAGAGAATATATGCACAGACATAATTATGTGGCGGGCTTGAATTCTAGAACTTAGAATAAAATACAGAACTTTAAGATAAAAGGAGACGAAAATAATTTGACTGTTTTATAAAGAGACAAATCAAGTTGCCGTGCAAAAGGCTGCAAAGGCTGTTTAAGAGGCGGCGAGCAGCGTTAAAAAATGTGCATTCCCCTTTCGATGTGTTAGCTAGCGGAACATATAGCTTGTCATCGGATCTCATTGCAAGCGATTTTCTAGCTCGCTTATTTCCTACAAATTACAATATCCTAAATCAATATTCCGAAGGGCCCTGCGAGAAAACCCTGAAAGAGAGAACACAAAGTTGCACTTCTCATCTGTCTTCATTTTGAGCCAGCCAGATTCTTGCAAGGCGGCATATTCAGAAATGGACCGTACCAAAGACTGAGAAAGCAACCGTGTTATCCTGAGTGAAGGGAGCGATATAAAGAATACAAGTTTCTTTAACTTAGGTACGCCGCTTTGCTGTTTTTGGTAACCTGATCCTCGAAACTCCAACTGGATTGCATTTTGAGAACTAGGTTTTTTGTTATTGCTACGATGGACAACAAGGTTCCGCCTATCGTAAAGTTGGGCAAGCATGCATCTTTACTCACTTAACTGGTAATGACGCATATATGCGTAGAAAAAATCCGTGACAAAACTGGTAATGACGCATATATGCGCACTTGGAATAACTGCCACAAAACTCAATGGATTTGGATCAAAATTAGTATGCCCTGGTTTTTTGGTCGCTGATGACGAATCAGGGGTAAAAATTAAGAAATTCAAAATGGCTGATCCAATATGGCCGATCCAACATGGTAAAGTAAAATGCAAAAGTCACGTGATTTGAATGGAAGTCAGTAATAAGTGGTTTTTTTGGTTACTGATGAGGAATCAGCGGTCAAAATTGAAAACTTTAAAATAGCTGATAATATAGTAGAATAGTAATCAACGACTTAAAAAACTCTTTAGTACTGCCTTTCATTCAAGTTACGTGATTTTTGCATTTTAGTGCGCAAGATTGGATCCGCCATTTTGAATTTCTCAATTTTGACCCCGGATTCGTCATCAGCGACCTAAAAAACCTTCAGGAAATGAACTTTCATGATGAATATGGAATTATTTGCTTCCACCAGTTTTGACACATAAGTTCGATTTCGAGCCTACTAGTTAACTGGTTGAGGTTGGCTGTAGGAATATTAACGGACTCAGCAGGGTTAATGACAAAAGCTCGCTTTTCAGCCCACCTCGCGATTAATTCCAATGCGAGGGACAACACTGCGGCACCGGCATCTAGATTTTAGAGCTTGCAGCGGACATATACCCGCGTGTTGTCTGTATAAATATGGATCGCGACTTCCACTTTGCTCCCGGATATCGCATCCAACACCGACAGGAATTTTATCAAGGGTCCTGGAAGGTCATCGGTGTAAACAGAGAAAAAATGTGGGCTAAGAACGGCAGCCTGTGCCTTTACGTAGTGGCTGAATGAGTGACGATTCACCGGCAAATCCCGCGGTTGTCCTTATAGCAAACTTTTGAATATAATATATATATATATTATTAAAAGTTTGTCATAAGGACAACCGCAGGATTTCGCCGGGAGCGGGTGCTAATCTGAAAAATTGCACCCGCTCCCAGCGAAATCGCGGTAAAATTTCAGCTGTAACCACGTCTCACGACCGTGAGATAGGCGGTTACAGTCTGCGACGAACTCAATACGATGGTCCGGCAAAAGTCTCGTGCACCCTGAGGACACGGAGCGACCCAAGGACGACCGCCTTCTGCATTTTCCCCGCAAGTGTCTCAGAATTTTTTTGACAGGCAGGGATGCTTTTCAGGCTATTAACCAGTGAAACCTTGGCACTTCCAAGAGCGCCGATGATCAAGACGATTAGCTTAACAGAATATTCCGGGTATAACCGTCGCAACTCCCTTATAAGGTCTTTATACCTCTCTTTCTTTTCTTTCTCCTTGGCTGTGACTTTTTTGTCAGCTGGTGCCGAAAATTCGATAACGAACATGGTTCGTTTCTCGAAGTCAAGGAGAACTATGTCAGGCCTTGAGTGCGCAACAGAAACAATTGTCGAGAATATGAAGTTCCAGTATATGCGGCACTTCTCATTTTGGACAATTGACTCTATTTCTCTAGGAGCGTTTAGCGGAGAGGTATTTGGGCTAATGCCATAAGAGTGACAGAGATGGTAATAAAGCACTCTTAGTGCCGCATTGTGCCTTTGGATGTAGGTCGTTCCCGCATGAGTTGGACAACTAGATAGTATGTGTCCTAGATGCTCGGGGTGTGCATGACACGCTCTGCAACTATCATCGGGAATGTCTTGGCTCCAAATGTGGCGACGGTATGCTAGAGTGGAAATGACACCGTCTTGACATGCCAAAATGAAGCCCTCCGTGCCCGACTTCAATCCGGGTGATCTAAGGAAAGCAAACGTTAGCTCATACGACATCGACTGATCTTCCACATTTCTGTGGAAGATGCCGTGCATCCTCTTGTCGAGGAGCTGTTCGTGGAAGTTTTTCTCCTGTGCTTTCTTAATCCGGGCCTTCAGGAGTGAGTATTCAAGATGGATAAGATTTGATGCATTTTGCTCACCCCTAATATTGAAGTCAAGGCCGAGTGTTTCAGCAGCCTCCTCCGCTGCTTTGTACAGAAACGCCCCTTTTCCCACTTCTTCGTGTTTCCTGACCATTTTAAGAAGAGGGTCTTGTCCATTTGCAACTATATGTGCTGTACCCAGAATGAGTCTGTTGTGAAGACATTCAAGATTCAGTATTCCGCGACCCCCTAGGCGGCGTGAGATGTAAAGTCGCGGAACAGAAGACTTAAGGTGCATGCTCTTGTTCATGTGCAAAACCTTTCGCGTCCCGATATCAAGGGATCTGAGCTCGTCCTTCGTCCATGCAACCACTCCAAATGAATAGAGTACTACCGGGACGGCAAGCATGTTCGTTGCAGATACTTTGTTTCTCGCCGACAGTTCGGAAGACCAAATCTGCCGGATGAGACGTTTGTATCTGCATCGGAGAGTATCCTTTATAGATGTCGCGTCCTGAATGCGGCTCTGTGGCACGCCCAGGTATGTATAGGTCTCTCCAGCGCAAAGGTGTCGTATAGCGCTTCTGTCAACGAGCTCAGGATCTTCGGGGATGCCATTAAGTTTTCCTTTCTTCAAATTAACCTTGGCGCATTTCTCTAACCCGAATTCCATTCCAATCTCTTGAGTGTACTCTTTGACAATTTTCAGAGCTAGATGTAGTTTCTCTTCATTCCTAGCATAGATCTTAAGATCATCCATGTAAAATACATGAGTGACCTTATGCTTTCGGTTTCCAGGTTTTCCGCCGAGATACCCTTCGGAATGGCGAAGTGCGAGAGATAGTGGCAATAATGTGAGGCAAAAGAGGAGAGGGCTCATGGTGTCGCCCTGAAATACACCTCTCTGAAAGGTGATACTGTTAGTGATCACACGATGTTTTCCAGATGAGATAGTAAATCTGGTTTTCCAAAGCGGCATTAATGTCTCTATGCACCTCACGATATGTGGATGAACCTTTAGGCTTTCCAACAGACAGATGATAAGTCTATGGGAGGTTGAATCGAAAGCTTTCCGGTAATCAATCCAGGCCATCGATAGAAATCGCTGATAGTATGCTGCGTCTTTACAGACACATCTATCGATGAGCAAGTTCTCCCGACATCCCGCTAGGCCTTTCTTTGAGCCACGTTGTTCATACATCTCTCGCCATACAGGTCCAATTGTCCGAACAATCCTATCATTTAGGATAGCTGTGAAGATCTTATACAGTGTGTTCAGACAAGTTATTGGCCTGTAATTCTTAGGGTCAGCTAAGTTGCCCGTCTTCGGCAGGAGCACTGTGCGCCCTTCCACCAACCACCCCGGAATAGGCTCTTCCGACTTTAGATATGAGGTAAAAATTCGGGCCAGATGCTGGTGGGTTGAAGGAAACTTCTTCCACCAGAAGGTCTTGATGCCATCTGGTCCCGGAGCGGAATAGTTCTTCATGCCTCTTAATACGTTTTTCACCTCCTCGGTAGTGATAGGTGGGCATTCCTCCTCAGCTGTGATGAGGGAATTGCACAGCTCCTTGAAGCTGTTTATGTTCTTTGAGCCTTCTTTAAGTGGATGTGGACTTCGTAGACTTCTCTCCAAAATGATTCGACCTCCTCTGGTTTGGGTGGATGGTCGACAGTAACTGGAGGGTCTTGGAAGAGTCGAGATGGGTCAGACGAAAACTGTTGATTTTCTCTGACCCACCTCTCTCTCCGATCTAGACTTCTCCTAGCGTCAGATAGTACTCGTATTCTGTCAACAATATGCTGCCTGATGGTCAGTAGCTTTGACTTGTTGATTGTGTGATGACGGATCCGCAGTTCGCGCGTAAACTGTCGAAACTTGGCAGTGAAAGTCCTGCCAGATGTTATGTAGTCAATCACACACTGAATGCGGGATGCGTACTGTCTTGCCCAGCCTATCGTTGTGCTAAGTTGATGCATTCGTCTTTTGGTCTTATGATCAACCGTTGGTTTTGTTTTACGGTTTGCATCTGCCAAAGTTCTCGCTGCATTGTACACACTACAATTGATAGTCCAGAGGTCGGATTCTTCGGAAAAATCTCCATGAAGCTCATCATCCAGTTCAGTCAGATCTTTGGGCTTGGGAGAAACCTGAATGTTGATGTTTCTCCGGGTCTTGAAGCATCGTTCTCCCTCTATTGGATGCCTGGTCGAGGCTGGTCTCAGTGTCGCCTCTGTTTCTCTGTTGCCGGCTTGTTCTGGCTGCGGTTGTGTAGGCGCTCCGCTTATATAACCCCTTTTCCGGAGGTCCTCGGCACGGTTTCGCAGCCGTTTTTGCGAAAAATCCGAGAGCTCTGGGTGTTTCTCGCACCACAGAGCATGCAGTCGCGCCATGTAACCTTTTCGTTCAGGGACCATACTGGTATCATAGCACTCCAGCAGGTCATCCCTGAGTCGATCGGTCCACTCAAAAGTAACGAGATTCCGCCGGTCAATCGCATTGACTCCGTCTTGATTGGCTCCCCCAACTCTAGGGTAGTCGGCATTGTTGTCCGACCCATTGTCGGGAGCCCTGCGCGTTCGATTGTTTTGAACCGCACTTCCTACAACTATGTTTGGTGTTGTCATTGTTGTTCCCACGAGCAGCTAGGGAAAAGGGTTAGTCCATCCTTGTAGAGCCCCGCGTGCAAGGATAAGGCTGATACTCTGAGAGGTCGCCCGGTATCCCAGAGTCACCGTTTGAGACACCACACCCAGGTGCCATTCAGCTTTCGGCACGGTTGTTACGCCTCCGCTTGGGGGTTATTCCTTCGGGACCATCCCTGGACAATTGTCCGCGACTGCTTATTAATTATTGTAACCATATTCAGCAGAAACCCTTGGTACAGGGACCCTCTATCCGCAACCCGAGGACGCGTCCGGTGGCTTTGTCATAGGCCCTTCGGTTCGAATCCCAAGGAATCAAAACCGAATACCGAATATATATGTGTATATGTATATATATATATATATGTGTGTGTGTGTATATGTATAGACTGTACGTTGTCACCTCAAAAATATATATATATACTAGACGTTGTCGCCTCATATATAACGTTGTCACCTCCGAAAACGGAGGTGACAACGTTTTGCCTATTTTTCGATTTAAATCCATTTTAGATGCACTTTTATTGCATTTGGCGAAAAAACGTTCGGAGGTGACAACGTTCATCCTTTATCAGCAGTATCGCCTACCTAGTTCGGGTATATATCACCGGCGCTAGTGTCGCCATACTAGCAGATACAAGCTGTACGTTCTCACCTCCAGCATATATAACTCCAATCACAGGTAAGAGGCACACCTTCCCACCTCCGTGATTTGGCAACACTGCATTTACTCTCATTAAATCAGCAGGTGCCTTGCGCTGGCCGAAATTTGAAAACTGTTAAATAGTAAGATTCAATCGTGAATATAAAAGCTTGAAAATGGTTCAATTTTTATAAAAATGAGTATCTTTATGTTTTTGAGGCCACTGAATTTAAATTTGGTATCAGAATTCTAAAATTCACAATGTTCGATACCAAAATTTGAAAAACGTTGAATTTGTATGCAAATGAGTATTTGTAAGTTTTTTAGGTCGCTGAGTCCGAATTTGTTATCAGACTTCAAAAATTGAAAATGGAGGATATAATATCGCAAATAAAATTTTGTTTAGAGATTTTTTGGGGCTGCTGAATACAAATGTGAAAGTAAATTTTTTCAACTGTTTTTTTTTTTAATTAATCTGTTTCACTTGAAATTTTAATTTCTTTTTTTCTTGTTGAGAATTAATTTTCTTGACTGAAAATGTTACGGCTTGGTTGAAAATTATTCCGTTTTGGTTGAGGATTCAGCTGTTTTGTTTAAAATTGGTCGTTTTTTAGTTTAATTCAACTATTTTTGTCTTCAAAATAAAATCTCTTTTGGTTGAAATACGATCTATTTAACATATTTCAACAGCATATTTCATTAGGAATACATTTTTTGCAGAAAAATCAACTACTTGGTTTAAAGTTGAACTAGATTTTAAATAATGAATTTTTTGGTTGAACATACATTGTTTTAATTTGAAATTCACCTAGTTGGTCGTAAATGAACAGTTATGTAAAAAATTCGTCTTTTTGCCTAACAGCTTGAGAATTTATGGTTTTTTGAAAATTTATGTTTTTGATTGATAATTGAACTATTAATTTGAAAATGTGACTATTTTGTTAGAATTCCGTTTATTGTATGTGGAAAATTCAAATATTTTGTTATAAATGTACTGTTTTGTTAAAAATTAATAATTTTGGTTTATTCATTTGAAAATGTAACTATTTGGTTGAAAATTCTTTTTTTTTCAATTAACTTTTTGAACTGAAAATTTAGTTATTTCACGTTTGTTTCAAAATGTATCCCTCACAAATGTATGATTCAACGTTTTGGTCGACAATTAATTTTTTTTGAAAATTCGTCTTTTTGTTATATGTAACATTATTCTTGTTTGTTAAAAAATCATCCTTTTGTTTGAGGATGCAACTATTTTGTCAAGAATTTGTAATTTTCCATTGGAGTTAACTGGTTGATAATTTGCTTTTTTCCGTTCAAAATATGTTTCTTCAACTGAAAATTTAATTATTCCATTTTTCGTTGAGAATTTATCTTTTCTAGTTAAAAATTCAATCATTTGGTCGTAAATTAAATTTTTCGTTGAGAATTAACATTTTTCGTTCAAAATTGAACTACTTTTTTCAAAATATCTATTCTTTTTAAATTCTTTTGTTTTTGTGGAAGAATAATTTTTTTATCTAAAAAGTTTCACTCCACTTTTGATTGAAAATGTATCGCTTATAAGTTAAAAATTCAACTATTTCGTCGTAAATGAACTTGTTTCTTAAAATTCCATATTTTTAATTGAACATTAAACTATTTATTTCATGACGTAACTATTTGGTTGACAATTAATTTTTCTTTTCATTATTTTTTTATTTGCAATATTAATTATTCCACTTTTGGTTGGAAATTTATCTCTTTATCAGTTAAAAATTCTGCTATCTGGTCGTTAATTACCTTTTATGTTGAGAAATCATATTTTTTGCTGAAAATTAAACTTTTTTCGCAAATGTAAGTATTTTGTTGGAAATTCTTTTTCTTAACTTAATTTTTTTATCTAAAAATATATTTATTGCATTTTTGGTTGTAAATGTAGCCCTCATATTAAACTGTAACCCTAATTGTGATTCAACTATTTGGTAGAAAATTCATGTAGTTTCTTGAAAATTTGTTCTCTTGGTTTTAACATTAACCTTGTTTGTTCGGAATTCATCATTTTGTTTGAGGATTCTACTATTTTGTCAAAAAACCGTCATTTTATATTGGATGCAACTGGTTGATAATTCTCCTTTTTTTTGAAAATTAATTTTTTTGAATTAAAATTTCAACTATTTGTAGTAAATTGATTTGTTTTTCAATTTCAATCTTCAAAATTCATTTCCTATGGAAGAAAAGTAATTTTACATGGTTGAAAATTCTTCTTTTTTGGCTAAAAATAATCTTGTTGGTTCTAAGTTCGTCCTTTTGGCATGAAAATTCAACTCTTTAGCTTAAAATGCAACTACTCAATTTTTTTGACGATAATGTTGGCACTTAATGTATCGATGAGGATTAACATTTCATTTTTTTATCTGAACTTGCTCCTTTTGGTGAAAAATATGAGCATAATTTTCCTTTTAGAATTCGCATTAAAAATATTAATACATTAGCAATTATTTTAAAAAACTAAGAGTCGTATCGGGAAATGAAAAACACCTCTAGATTCGTCTCCGAAATATCTAGATGCCGTATTTTTTCGTTCTTTGTTTAAACAATTTTCAAACAATCACATTATTTTCTATAGTTCTGCAATTGTTATAAACAAAGTAATTATCGGAATTAAAAATGGACAATACTATTGCATTCCTTTCGAAAATATCTCGATGCGACTTTTTTTTCTAAGCATTGGTTGAACAATGAGGTCATGTGTTGCTTAACGTATATTTGCTGTGTGCCTGTAGATATGTATTTGAAACATGCAGGCTTTTTCATTTCGGATTAAACCATTTTTAAGTCGGAATAAACATAAAAGGTCGTTCAAGTATTACTGCATTTTGAAATTCTTCAAAGTGAAAATGTACGCTCATAAATAAAAACCTGAAATGACATTGTTTTCAAAGTATATGAAATATTTTTTTCCATAATCAATTTGAGAATGTATTAAAAATAGAACAAATTATGAATCGAGGCCTTTAAAATCAAAATAACTGGACAATCGTCCAACATCTGGAATGACAATGAAGTTGAATAAACACAAAAAAATACGTTTATAAGAACCTAGTAATATAAGAAGACTATGAATTTTTATAATAATTTTGTTATTTAAATTGATTTTATGGGTCTTCAAAGTTTAAAAGCTTCGAATTTTAGAGTAATAAATTAGATCGAAAATTTCCAAACTGGAACCCAAACTGACAAGAGATTAATTCTATTGTTGGAGAACTCCGGAATTATATCAGTGTAGTAGCACTATTTATAATGTCCAGTTTCAACAGCTCAGGTACACCTACCTCATCACTTAGTCTACACCGCACCGGTTGCTCTTCTGAGCTCTCTTTCGCCGACCCTTACCTGCGGGGTGTCCTATGTACTAATGAGGAGTGAAATACGAAACATGATTTTCTTTTAATTTTACAATTATAAATTTAATAATATTATATTAGAAATCTATGTTTTTTGGCGATTCCAACGATATGTCACTTATGGTAAATAGTCAAAAATTAGAATCCTTCCAATCCACCCCGTGTTCAAGCAACCTTCATCGAAATTTAATGTATAATTTTGATTAAAAAAATATACATTATTCACATTTAGTGACTTTTTGGGTTAAAAAGGAGTCACTCGTTGATTTTTTCAACTTAATTAGGATGTATGTAAAATATTTTAATTATCACTTTTCTTCAACTTATTTGTCACATAAATATATTAAATCATTTTATTTTTATTTCGACATGTAATTTCAAAAACTCAAAAGTAAGAAAAATGTGAGATTTTACACAAGTTTCAAGTCCATATCTGTGCAAACTTCAATGTCGTGAAAAGTAGACTAGTGGAAATAGCTAATCAATTAACAAAAATTCCGAAGGTCTTCAAAAAAATTTTATATTTTTTTTTTCATATGTTGAACATAAAATAAAATTTTGCATAACGTGATCGGGTCGGCAATTTGTTTAAAAGAATTTTTTGCAAAATTTTCCCCTCATCGTTCCGCGAAAATTTAAAACATTTTGCAAACTTGAGTGAGTAATTATATACTCAGTCTCTATCCTGTATCAAATTTGCAAAACGTTCATGGTGCGGCCACGTTATTAATTATAAACAAATTAATATTTTGTTAATCTCTCCTGAGCAAAACTACCAAAGATTTTTCAAAATGTTGTTTCTGCTTTTATCCGTTGAGAAAATACTATTGTATGATTTGCAAAACTAAATACATTTCGCAAATTATCGTTTTTCAAGTTGTCACATTTTTTGCCATTCGACTCCTAAAATTTCAGCGGAAATTCCGAATGTTGCGTTTTGAGGTACCAATTGTTAGAGAGGTTGGGATCTGAAAATTATGAAATTTGAAAAACGTTGCTCGGCCGGCAATAGTGATTCATTCGAGCGACACGATCCGAGAAACGACCAAAAATATTTTTGTTCATCGCCTTGACAATCGAGCTGTCATCTCATATCGTCTCGTTAAAACGAACTTCTTTTCAAATCGATCGATCTAACCGAACAACCGAGAAGCTCGTTTCCAAAATTGTTAATATTGCTATATTTAAATGAATATAAATAGAAAATGAGTTGATGGACGTAAAAAAGGCCTTTTCTCAAGGTTAAAGCTAACTTTTACCTTCATACCTGAGCGATATTAAAAAATATACAATTTTGTTTCATAAAATACATCAGAATAATGGACTAGAGAAACTTCATCAAATTTTTCTTTAAATTAAGAAAATCTAAAAAGTCTTTGAAGTTTCGTAGTTTTTAGAATTTATATTTTCTATGAAAAAAAGTTTATTCCGAACATATTTTTATACAGAGGTCAAACTATCTACAGTGAAAGATATCTTTGAAACATTTTTTGTAGCGTTTTGATTACGGCTTCTTGCATATCCATGAAAGTTGAGGAAATCATTGATCTCATGGCATTGTGAAGTGAAGTCACCAAATCGGTTTAAGGCAAAATATGTTCTTTTTTATGTTGCTTTTAAGGGATTTTAGTTGACTCATATTTTGCTATTTGAACAAAAAAATGTTTTGACTAAGTCATGAGTATTACAAATTTTTAAGGTGGTAATGTATTTTACAAAAAAAAAATCGTTGCCGTTTTTCTGAAACTCTTCAACCTTCATTTTCTCAACGAGGCCACCTTTTTATTTTTTCTTGATTTTCTTTCTAAGTTGGTATTGATAGGGTACATTTATCGAAAAAATCATTTATCTTGTGCCTACATCTTAAAGAAAAGAAAATTGAGTTTATTTCAATAGAAAATAAAAATTCGTATTTTTTCAATAACGAAACGATATTTGAAAAAGTGAAGTTCTTCCACTTGAAAATTGTAAAAAAAAGTTTGTAAACACTTTTCTTCTCTGGCCTCTTTTTCTGGAAATTTTCGCTAATAATGCAATAAATTCGGTTGAAACTGTCTTTTTCTTGTAACAATGCAATTTTCTAATACTTCGTAAACAAAATTTTTTCAACTTATAGATTTAGAATGTTTTAATTGTTCCAATTGAATTTAATTTTAAAAAAACAATTGTAGCCCATTGAATTAAAATAATTAAAATAATATTATATCAACGTGAACAGTGAGAATGTTTTAATTGTTTTAATGTCATTCAATTGAGAAAAATACAACTACAGCCGATTTGAATAATAATAACTTAAGCGAACATTTTGAAAAAGAGGCAAGATGAAGAAAGGTCTAAGAAACTATTTTTCCTAATTTTTCAAGTGGCACAACTAAATATTATGTTTCGAGACGATTTTGTGACTTCAGCATGCACGCTTTACAGCCTTCCCGATTTAGAATGTATTCGGTCTAAATGCTACTTTATTTTGTTGTTAAATTTAGAAAAAGTAACATTTTTCATCTTGAGAGAATGAATTTCCTTTTTGCTTCCTCGTAGAGGAAGCTTTGTAATGATAACATTTTCCAAAATTTTTTAATTAATTCAATTTAACCCTCCCTAATTTATTTATCTAATACAATGTTCTAAGCAATTGTCCGGATGTGTGTGTGGATGTCACGCTTTTTTGTGAACACGATAACTAGAAAACGGTTGCAGATAATTCGATGAAATATGGAGGGCTTATTTTCCTCACTAATATCTTGAAACTGACCGAAGGATTTTTAAAAATCTATATTTTGCATTCTTTTTAGCACTCAATAATATGTTAAAAATCGGATTTTCATAGTAAAACTTTTTTTATTCGAATAATTCAAAGCTGATGCAAGAATATAAAATATTCCTTGGTTCGAGACGAATCAATTGACATATTAAATTAATAAATTTCCTCAAAGAGTAGGGAAGTTATGGTTATTTATATATTTTGAAAATCGGTTTTTTATAGTTGAACTTTTTTCATTCACATAATTCAAAGTTGATTCAAGAACAGAAAAGATGTGTTGATTCGAGACGAATCGATTGACCTATAATATTAATACATTTCATTGAAGAGTAAGGAAACTATGGTAATGCATAATATTTGAAAATACGGGTTTTTTAAGTAAATCTTTTTTCTTCAACATAATTCAAAGTTGATGCAACAGTATGAAAGATTCCTTGGTTTGAGAATAATCGATTGACCTTCAATATCAATACATTTCATTGAAGAGTAGGGAAGTTATAGTAATTTATATATTTTTCAAATCATTCTTTATAGTAAAAGTTTTCTCATTCTCGTAATTTAAAGTTGATGTGTGAATGGAAAAGTTGTGTTGATTCAAGACGAATCGATTGATCTGTAATAATAACACACTTTATTGAAGATTTGTCAAGTTATGTTCATTTATAATATCTGAATCATCAGTTTTAAACAGAAAAACCTTTTTCATCGACAGAAGTCAAAGTTGACGCAGGAATGGAAAAGACTTTTTGATCATAAATTCTCAAATAGAGTAATTCTGGCCATTTTTGTAAGGAAATCATAAAGCTGGGAAAGGGATAGGGCGCGACAGAACTTTTCCTTTCCCTTTTCCAGCTCGAAAAATTATTATTTCGAATACAAGATTTGATTTGTCTGATTTGTCTTTGTATGTAAAACATTTTTTGTATTATTTTGTAATTTTGTATTTTTTGTAAATTTCTATCTTTAAATTGAGCAAATGAAGACTTTGGTTTGTATATTATTGAAAAAATAACTAATGCTTCCTCTATGAGGAAGCAAATATATTTTCTAACGGGAAGCAAAGTGCTCTTGAAATGAGCACCATATAATTATAAATACAAACAAAGTGGAAACACTCGAGATCGAAATCACAGCTAGTTTCAAACTAATAATATTAATCTTCGATTTACTGTATGAAAAAAATAATGTAGAAAGTTGCTTACTACTTTTTTTTGTCAAAAAAAGATTTATTTCATTGAAAGTAATGTTTTGTAAGATTCTTACAAAAATCATATTTCCATTAAAAAAGGCTTCAAAGAGAGTACAAATTAATTTTTCGGCTTCTCATTTCTTTGAAAAATATAAATTTGTTTGAAATTTATTAAACTTGAAAAATTATCCAAAATGCATTTTAAAATTATTGAATTTCTTGCTAAAAGTGATAGAATGTGAAATTTGAATTATATTATGTTTAAATGCTTATCAATAATACTTCTTTTGGCTGCTGGTCTGCACTATCAGAAGAGGCTCTCTTGTATTCCTCAGCATGGAATTTTTTTAAATATCAGGTAGTTCCAGTTGTATTCCCATCCATTATTTTCATTATAATTTCCAACTTTTGTGCAGAGCAAGCCTTACATTTCGCGAACTTCTTTTTATCCGTGTATCCGCATTCAAAAATACTTCCTAGAACTTCCTTTCTCCTTCTTTTTGTCACTGATTTCGATTCAGATGAATCTTCATCAATCATCAGTTCATTACTCAGAAGATTGAATTATATAATATATTCAAAAATATATCTCAAATGAATTTCGAATGATAATTCTTATTGTTTATATAAGTTTCTTATTTTATATTTTACTAAGAATACATTATTATTAGTATTTGTATTATTTTTCAGTATTGTTCCTTATTTAAAATTAGATATGTATCCACCCGTAGATTTTCTTTTCCCTACATAGCTTGTATCTTCTGCCATCCTTCTCCAGACGTTTCTCGATTATTTTCAAGGATCTCGTTCGATGTCTTTCGAAAAATGAGACGATACGATTCGAAATTTAACAAATGAATACACGAGATGATCGTTCGAAAAAAGGGGCTGATAACGAACGACGTCGAGTGAAACAGTTGAGTTTCTCGTGTCGATGTGAATCACTAGCCGGAAATAATAATATAATTGCAATTAAGCAAATCAGTTACTTTCATAAACTAGCGAAAAATTACAAACATTTTACAAATCGTATTAAGTGATAAACAACTTATTACCAACATCATATTACATTTGCAAACTGTTTCCAATTGGAAACGTTATTAATTATAAACGAATTATTATTTTGTTTATCACTTCCGAGTTGAAATCTAATAAATATTAAATTTGCAAAACGTTGCACTAATCGTTCGCTAATCGTACTGAGTGATAATTAACTTAGTACTAACATCATATTAGATTTGCAAACTGTTTACTACTCTGAAACATTGATAATGATAAACAAACTGATATTTTTTTATTTATTCCCCAGATTAAATTCTCAATGTTTTGCACGAGGATTTTCTCTTACTATTGAAGGGTGCTATACAGTTTGTAATAGATTTACTGTTTTTTTATTGGATTATTAATGTGTCACGAATACATTGCATTATATATAATTTTTTAGGTTTTTTGAAGGTTTCTCGTTTCTCTGAAAAAGTTTTCGAAAGCAATAAAATAACTACCGGTGTAGAAAAAAGAGGAAACCTTTGAAAAAAACGAGTAACAATATACAATTCATGAATTACGTGAACATTTTTTTAAAGTGAATATTCTTTTAAATCATTTTTGTACACTGTTAACAATGTTTGCAATTTTAATATAGATTTACTATTCATTTGTATAGTAAATCTAAAAACTCGGTCTATGAAATAGTAATTGAGAGGCTGCATAGTAAGTTTGATATACATGTATACTGTTCAACTCTTAAAAATTTAGGTAATTTCACTCTACACAAATTAAAATTAATTTTGGCAGTAATTTTCAATTCTAAATAATAAAGCATAATACTTTTTTCTAGGTAAACATGAAATATACTGGGTTTCAGGTGGAAAAGTTCAATTAAGCGAATAAATAAGAGACCTAACCTAAAAGCAGCGGTTTTTTCGTTAAAATTCTAACATTTACACTGAATTTTGAAGAAAATCCCACCCGTACATGATTAAAATTATTAATTCAATTTTAATAAGTTTCATTACTTTCGCTTAATTCATGGATTTTTTAACCTACAGCCAATTGTTCAAACAATTTTTACTGGTTCGAAGAATTATTATCTTTTTTTATCGCAAATTAATAGCATTTACTTGATGATATGAAGTAACTAATACAATGTGAATACCCATTTCTGTACATTTATAAATAAGAATAAATAAATATAACAAGTATGTTCAGAGGTGGATGTTCACAATTATTAATTAGGCCAAAGCATTCAGTAATGCCAATAATTCGCGTTTATAACATAATACGTCGTTTGAACAAGTACATATTGCTTGAACAATAAAAGACCACTTGCTTTTATTTTCATTGTGAAAAATAACATTGAAAAGAAAGATTTTAATTTTTGGAATAATGACGCAAGATCGAATTAAATGCTGAATTTTAATTTTTTTGCCTAAATAAAATCTAGAAATTTTCTCTAATCAGTTTTTGATGAGGCTCGTAATTTTCGTTTTAATGGCAACAAATTTCATTAAAAACCACAAATTTGAATTTATGAAAAAACGGCACAAGTTAGGTACAGTGAAATTCTTAACGGCAAACACTTTCACGCAAAACAGAAGTCCCGGGCGCAATCACCAAATTACAGATCTTAAAGGTTCGATCTGTAATTGTAAACTGTTTATGCACAAACGCGGCGGAAGAACAAAGACTGAGCGCAAAGCGCGAGACCTAAAAGAAGCGCACCCATGCAGCGTGCAGATTTTTAAAAATAATGCAATTATTAATAATTTATATTGTATTACACTACGTCACAAAAACATATAAAATTCTTATTTATTTGACTTTTATGGCAGACATGCCCAACTCGGGGAAATTCCCTGCGAGAACACATGTTCCGCGTCCCTACTCTTTCTCCTAGAGAGCGAGAGATGTGGTAGACGCATGCGCGTGGTAGACGCGTACGTACGCGACTACCACG
>CAKNYM010039028.1:0-17774 GCA_932195095.1 Andricus curvator
GGTAACATATTTTTTATTACCGGGTATAATCCATTTTTCTCAGTGTACTGTACACATAATCAATCATTTCTCGAATTTGTCAGTTCATGAAAAATTCCTAACTTTTCAAGTAAAATTACTACATGTTTAACCAAAAAGATGATTTTTTAACCGAATATTTGAATTTTCATCTAACAAGATGATTTCTTTACCAAAAAAGACGATTTTTGAACAAAATACATAAACTCTTAACCAAATAGTTGAATTTTCAACTAAAAAGTATCAATTTTCAATCATATAGTTGACTCTAGAAGTAAAATAATCAGTTTTCAATCAAAAATGGACTAGTTCAATATTCAGTTAAAAAAAAAATAAATTTTCCACAAAAAAAATAAATTTTCAACCATATAGTGGAGTTTGCATTTAAAAAATATCAATTTTCAACCAAAAATGAAATAATTAAATATTCAGTTGAAAAACCAAAAATTAAACAAAAGTGATAAATTTTCAACTGAAGTAATTGAATTTTGAACGACAAGGCTTAATTTCTACTAAATAAACGAATTTTCAACCAAAAAATAAAGTTTTCCACCAAAAATTGAATGAATACATTTTTAGTTAAGAAATATTAATATTATTAACAAATTAATTTATTTAATTTTAATTAATTAACAAAATAGTTAAATACAGTAATATAAAGCTTCATTTAAAATGAAGAATCATTGTTATTCAATTTTATATTGGAAATCTAATTATTTTGTTGTAGAAAATTCTAAATAATAAAAATACACATTGTCAAACACTTGCCCGTTTAAAGAATATTCACAATTTTTCAACAAGGTTAGTTAATGTTGGTGTGTTTCACCTGAACTTTCTAGTTTTAATCAAAAAATCATTAGATTCAAATGCAATGACTTTCAATTAAAATAATAAAATTGACAAGCTAGAAGAATTTTAAATTGTGTAGTGTTTCTTGTTGAAAATTAAAACTTTGATTCAAAAATCACTAGATTTCAAAGAAATCTAATAATATTTAACAATTTTACGTTGTGTTGGCGGTTTACATTAGAAATTGGTATTTTAAAACAAATATCATTAGGTTTAAAGAAGATTTAGAATCCTAAGCAAATTATTGTTATGTTATGTTAGTGTCTCTCGTCTAAACTTTCTATTGTAACTAAAAAATCATTATATCCGAAAGAATATTTACAATAATTGCTCAATAATATTTATTGGTACATGCGTTAACATTTTTTATAAAAAATTCATGATTTTAAACCAAAAAATGGGGCTTAAAAGAATAGATTTGCAATCCTGAAGAATTTTTTTTTATATTATGTTAGTTTTTTTCATCTAAAATTGCTATTGTTAACAAAAAATCATCATATTTGAAAGAATATTAGCAATATTTAAACAATATTAGCTTATGTTCGTATTTCTGGTCGGAAATTGATATTTTTATTACAAAATTCAACGGTTTCATTTTCTATATATTGTACAAAAACTTATATGTATAATATATATATATATATATATATATATATATAAATATATATATTATTGCTGATGTTAAGATATTAATTTCCATCAATTATCAAAAATATTGTCCTTGCCTGACTATTATTGTAGCTAATAGCTATTATGAAGTAAAAAATTGTTGTATTAATATTAATTTTATGTTGTTCATGTTGCTGTTTAAGAAACAGCTGCATAACAATTTAAAAATATTCTGAGAAGCGAAAGTCGAAATTGACATTGTTACCACCAGTCTCAGAATACCCGAACTGTTTACTCAGTCAGAAAAGGACCTTCCTCGAAGTTTGTGAGCCTTGTCGTTTGAGATTACGGAAAGTGTTTGGTGTATGAGCGGTCATTCAAAAATTGAGCTAGTTGTTTGTTCTGTAGTTTTCAACCCCCCACCTCCATATGAGGTACCGTAAGATTTTATCAACCTAGAAATCTGAGATGTATATTTCAATTGTTATTTTATCAAAATGACTACTTATTTATGGCAGGCTTTGAAGTTTTTTCCCTATTGCTCTCTTATTCTCGTATTTTTAAACCTAAATGTGAACTGGATTAATATAAACCAATACGAAAATCTGAATATTTTTGTTTAAAAGTTAATTCTTTTCGATAAAAATATATACTTTTATATTTTTGGTCAAGAACTCATCATCTGTTTTTCCAAATTGTGAACTATTTTGGTAGAATATTAGACAGTTTGGTTAAAAATTAACTTTTTTTTTTGAAACTTGGTATCTTTGGCTTGAAAATTTAACTGTTTTATAGAAACTAGTCTTTCTGACCTAAAACTTTAACATTTCGGATAAAATTTTTCTTGATAACTGAAAAATCTTGATTGGATAAATATTGAACACTATTCTATCACAACTCTTTCTGGTTTCAAAATTCATCTCTGGTGTTGAAAATTTTTCGTTTTTGGTTGAATTTACTGTTTTTGATTTAAAATTAAAATATTTTTGCTCTGAAATATCAACTATTATATTTTTTCGTTGAGAATTCATCGTTGTTGGTTGAAAATTAAACTACTTGGTTGAAAGTTGAACTACTTTTCAAACATAAAGTTTTTTGGTTGATCATTCATCTCTTTGATTTCAAATTTAATAATTTTCTATCAGATATATCTTCTGTTGAGAGTTCGTCGTTTTTTGTTGAATTTAACTGTTTCTGAATTACCATCAAAATATCTTCTGGTTGAAATATCGATTTGAATATCAACGATTTCATTTTTCGTTAAGAAGTAATCTTTTTTTTTTTAATGTCAACTACTTGATTGACAGTTGAACTACTTTGTAAAACGCGTTTAAAAAGTTTATTCTTTCATTTAATTTTTCGAAGAAAATACAAATTAAAATCTTTAAACTGGATTTTTCTCAATAAAAGAAATCAGGAGTGTAGTAAATCTGCACGTGTTCTATTGTCGACTCATGAGTTTGTGACCTTGCCCAAAGTCATCAAAACAACTTTCTAGAAGAAGGATTAGCAAGATTACAATCAGTTGGAGTTCATTAAAGTCATTCTAGGTAGGGAAAATTAGTTGTTTTGCTGCAAAATGCATCTTTTTAATTTGAAAATTAATTTTTAATTTAAAATTCATATTCTTGCATTGAAAATTCAATTGTTTCCTAGAAAATTTAGCTGCTTTTTAGCAAATTCGACTTTTCATCTTAGAAATGCAAGAATATTTGTTAGAGATTTTTTTTCTATTTTGACTGAAACATTTTTCTGGGATCAAAATTTAATTTCTTTAAAAAAATTAATCTGTTTGGTTTGAGGGTTAAGCTGTTTTCTTTGAAGATTCAAGTACAGCAAAACCTGTCAACGTCCATGTTAAATTATTCAACTTTGAATAAACGCGGTTCGAAAATGTTCGAGTAAAATTATTTTCTTGCTTAAAGGCCTTAAAATAGAGATTTTTTAATTTATAAAATATGTAAAGTTTTAAAGTTTTTTGAATATATGTTTGATTACCTTTCGAGAAACATGGAAAACGCATTTGGTTTTGAAATACAAATTACATAGCAAACTAGCAACCCTGACAAAAAAAATTTAATTCAATAGTTTTACAGTAAATTTCACCAAATGATATCAAAATATCTAAATAACACTTCTATAAATTATGTTTAGAATTTACAATTTGCACAATACAATCTTTCAGAAATTTAAAATACCTCCACAGAATGAAAAATTATCAATATAATTTTCTGCAATTTCTTTACACTACTGTTTTCTTTAAATTTTGTATTCCTCATTATTACAAATATGAAATAGGTTTAACAATTAATAATTTGTCAAAATGAATACATGAGAAGGCCGCCTGGATAAGGACCATTCGAAGTTGGCACCTCGATTACGTTATTTTGAATGTATCAAAGATAGATTCCTCATAAAGTCCTTATCCAGTTATCATTTTCATGGCTTCACATATAATTTGCGAATCCGTAGGATTTTGTACTCAAAAGAAGAATATTTTATGTTGAATTTTTATTTGAATGTTAAATTTATTATCTTATTTATTTTTCTGTACATATTAGGCTTAATCTAATTTTTCTGGGTAAAAAAATATATTACAAATTGAAGTTATTTATCTAAAACTTTTATTTTGTATTCCTAAAGAAATAAATTTTTCGAAATTGCTTGTAACTTTTCGCAAACTATATTATAAGTTTATTATTTTGAAAAATGCATGACACTACTTTGCTACTATTTTCCGAAATATATGCTATTATTGAGGCAAATTTTTTATTTCTGAAGTGGGTTTGAGCCTAATAGCAAAAATAAAAATGTATGAACGCAAAAGCACGGTAAAGTGATGTACTGAAAATTTTTTTTCAATTCGAACTGAAATATCAAAACCCAATTACAAAATGCAACTATTTTTCGTTGAAAGTTCATTCTTTTCAGTTGAAAAGTTTTCTATTATTTTTTTGCTTCAGAATTCATATCTTTTGGTCAACAATTCTTTTGGAGAAAGAATGTGTCTTTTGGGTTGAAAGTTTATCCGCTTTAATTTAAAACTATACCATTATATTTTTGGTGTTGAATTTACTTCTTTTGATGAAAATGTTAATTATTTGGTTAAGAATTGAAATAACTTGTTAATAAGTTATCTTATTTGGTTGAAAATTCAACTATCTGATTCATATTTAGACTGCTTCGCAAAAAAATTCATTTTTTTGGTTGATTAATTTCTTTGGCTGAAAATTGATATCTTTTTTTAAAGATTAAGTTTTTTGTTGAAAATTTATCTTTAGCGTGAAATGTCAAATGTTTTCTCTAATAGTTGACTTTTAAGCGTATAAAACTCAACTTGTTTGCTAAGAGAATAGATTCCCATATTATTCCTCTTTTTTATAAAAAAGATGCCCTATTTTGCCTGTTTTGAGAGTATTTTGGGCTGTGAGGTCTTTTATTCTCTATTTTTTTCTAATTGAATTTTTAATCCCAGATGACAATGGCGGAAAGAACTTCAGGGTGCAATCTTCTCGAAATGATGCATTTGCCAAGGTATGACAATTATTATTTAGCGAAATTATGAAGCTCTCTCTTATCTACATTTAAATTATTTTTTTTATTTTAGCCCAATAAAATGATCAACTTTGAAACGTAGAGTGAGTTTTATGAACCTAAGCAATGGACATTGCCCCTGCCAACCGTGTCGATTGGAGACACGAATCTGTCAAACTTCTGCATCCATGAAATTCCAGTTCTACAGAAAATTAATTCTAGACAAAGTGATGAAAGGAATTGCGTCTGCATACGAGACTGAAGAAAAGATTCCAAGTTCGCGAGATTGAAAATGAAGTTGTTAAGCCGGATATCATCAACGAAGCTTAAAGTCTGCCCAAGTGTTGATTTGTCGCATGAGAATTAAAGAAGCTCTCAAGAATTGCTTCTGGAAAATTAACCATTTCAACAGTCCACAAAATTCAGCCAGATCATACACCGATGAATGGTGAATGGAATTTTGATAACCAAGCTGCGCGAATTCAGAACCATGACGAAAGAAATCCAGGATGGTAATAGTGAATTCCTCTCAAAACATTTTTCATTTTATTTCTTAGTTTATTTTTAAGCGTACCTTTCCAATTTAAAAAGTTTCAAGATGCAGTTTGGAAGACTTGAATGACTAGAAATTAAAAGAGTTTACAATTAAAGTTTGATAAAAAATGTTTAAATGAGAATTATTTCAAGATTTATAAAATTTCACTGGATTTAAGGTATGACAAATTGAACGATAATTGATTTCACAAGGCAATATTGAATCTATTCAAAATTAATCAGTTTACAGAAATAAACGTTTATATTCAGATATTCAAAGCTGAACAATTCTAAACTGAATTGTTTGAAAAATAAAGTTTGCAATCGTTAGAATCTAGTGTAGCTGGTTCTGCCAAAACCTTAATGTCGAAGGTGAGAGAAACAATAATTAGAAACTTCAGACACTTTGGTAACAAATCATTTGGTCGAAAAGTTTTTTTTTAAAGTTAACTAATTTTTGATAAAATATTTGTCTATGATAGTTAAGCTTTTTTGACAAGGAAAAAGAGTCTAAATAAAATGAGCAACATCTTTTTACAGAAACAGCGACTTTTGCGTCTTTTTCCTTTCCAAATACGGCCCAATCTCTGCGCACCAAGGTTTCCAATGTAGAAAGCGTTTTCGAGTTTTACGTTGAATTCTCTACTGCGGAAGATTGCAACAACACGATTTCGTCTTAAAACAGCTATCCAAAGGGATGTAAATTTTGTATGTAAATTTTTATGTAAATTTTTGTGTAATGCTGAATTATTATTTCTAAAAAATAACTTTTTCACGTGTGGCCACCTAGGCGGCCTAATCTTTTAGATTTACATACAATTTTAATATGATGTCTGTGATAACATATTCTTGATAGATATTGCAAGAATTTTGATATCCTAAATAGTTTCTGAAATTTTACCATTTTTGTCATCTCTGAATTTTTACTTATTACAGCAAATACGTAAAATTTGTACGGCCATTCAAGATATTTAAAATTCCAGCAAAACTTATCGAGAATATGTTCCTACTCACTTTTCGTTAAAATTTAGTACCAATCGGTCTGATAGATTAGGATGTAGAGGTGAGCACATGTCAAAAATTGGTTGTTTTTATGTGTTTTTTGTTGGTTTTAATTTAACAGCTTTTCGGATTTCTTTGGCAGACACCCTGTCATTACAAGTTTATATAATAACAAACATAAGCTGTTTTTATACCCGAAACATTCCTCAAATACTATTATTAATAATATTAAAACTCTAAATTGAAAAATATCTCGATGCGATAGTTTTGTCTTTGAGAGGGTGTTACGCATGATGTATGGTAATTAGTATTCCTTTAAACAACTGACATATTAATTAGAATGTCCTCTGATTGTCTTACTTATTTGCTCGTAATGTTTGACAAAAGAATTTCGTCTGGATGATTTTCTTGTCTTTTCATTTATATTACAGCAATTTGAATTGTACGACTACAAGTGGAAAACCCTGATAGTGGAACACTTGTTCGAAATCGAAATGTCGATGGCTGGTAATTCTTTACATAGTTTCTTGTAAGAATGATACATCAATTTTTCGTTGGAAATGAGAAGCTCGTGCATTAACTGTCTCGAAAACAGCCTCGATATCGTACATATGCTGATCAACTAAACTATTCTCTTTTTACATTCTCATCAGAGAAGGTATTAGATTTGTGTAAAATTTGACCTCCCCCGTTTTTGTCAAATGTCCACGTTTTGAGACCCCCTGAATCCGAAAAACAGGTTTTTACGAATGTGTATGTCTCTCAGCCCTTCGGTATGTATGCATGTATGTCTGTAGGTTTTTAGTTTGTTACCACGATAACTTTCGAAAGAATTGAAATTTTTCATAGGGCTTGGTATACTCTCCCAGTGTCCTGCAATGAAGGTCAGGTTTGTTAGCCAGCCATTTTGATTAAAAATTCAATACATTAGAGCATTTAAAAAATTTTTGACACCACTTTTTGAGATTGAAAAATTCTAGATACAGTCATTATTAGTACTCAAAAAGACGAACAATTCACCCCAATGACTTTTTTGGATGCAAAAAAAATTTCCAAAGTTGTTGCATTTTCAAATTGCAAACAAAACGAACGAAAAATAACATTTTAAGCCAAACAACGCACGATAGGAAACAAGACAGCAAAAGAAAAACGTTGCCTTTTGAAAGTTCTACAAGATTATCACAAGAACTTTTCGAATTTTTTTGAAAAATCGAAAATTCGAATTTTGATCGCACAAAAAATAATGAAAAATAAACAATTTCATTTTGCGATAAAACTATGCAAGATACGAAAAAAGATGGATAGAAAAATTGTGCACCAAACAAGGATCGATAAATTTGTTATTATCCACTTTTTCATGGAAAACGTAGTTTTTGTTTAATCGGCAAAAACGAAATTAAAAATAAAAAAATTAATTGTTTGGACAAACGACACAAGCTATAAAAAATGAATAGACAAAAGTTGCTCAACCAAGAAAGAACTACAAATTTCTTCTTAGTAATTTTTCGATAGGAGGCGTAATTTTTGTTTGAATCGTAAAAAATAACATTAAAAATAGAAAAAATCAATTTTTTGAAAATGACACAAGGTACAAAAAAAATTAATAGACATAAAATGTTCACCAAAAAGGATTTACTGTATATTTTCGGTTTACATCGTAAAAAATGTCATTGAAAGTGAACAAATTAATTTGATGAAAACGCCACACAAGTGGCTATAAAATGTTTAATATGAATCTTTTTTATAGAATGCGCCCTTTCTTAATTATAAAATTAAGACAATGAAAATACGTATGTTTCAATACCAATGCATATTATGATTTGTAATAATACAAATTTATTGAAATTAGATATTTTTTAGTGTAGCTAAGAATAAAAGTTAGTGCAAAATAAGGAGCAAATACTAAAGTCATCAGTAAAAATAAATTTTGTTAATTATTTTGCAATATCTGAATAATCAATCCCAGGCCGCGGTATAGAAATAAATGTAATATACATTTGATATACTAGTGTTGAACATGATGTAGAAAAGTTCACATTTTGGAAAAATCGAGTGCGAAACACGAGACACGTGATGGGAGTGTGTTCGTTAAAGCCGAAGGATTTTTAACAAAATAGACCACACAATCACCAAATTACAGTTGCCGATGCTCTGACCTTTAACTTTAAAAATTCTTTGCATAAATATGGGAGAAATACAAAAACTGAGAGCGTAGCGCGAGAATCAACAGTCGCGCGCCCTAGGCACGCTCAAATTTGCTGCATTTCTTAAAACTAATTATTTTCATTTTTTTTAGATGCCCGCCCTATCTACTTAGTCAGTTGGCCGTATAATAGAATGGAACGATCGAGTGGAGTCTTTTGTACAACGTTCTACTGCTTCCCCTGATGAAAATTTAAAGAATCTGCTTGAGGAAAAAGACGCGATAATTTACGTAGAACAAGTCGTCAATAACAGCCAAGAGAAGTGGTAATATATTCGTTTTTACGGTCTTCACACTGTTTGCCCTATTTCCCCATTTCCCCCCTTTTTTTAAAGAATTCTTTTTTTTTCTTCTGTTTTGAGGAAACTTCTCTCTTTCCCTTCCACCTCTCATTATACTTTTGGTTAAGAGACTATTTGTTATGGTTTAAAATTCCACTATTTTTTTTTGAAAAATTAATTATTTGGTTAAAAATGCAACTAGTTTGTTAAAAATTTATTTTATTGGTTGAAGATTTAAGTATTTAGTTAAGACTTTCTTTTTTTTAATTCATTTTTTTGCTTGATAATTAACTTTTTTGTTAAAAATTCAAGAATTTTGTTCAAAATTATATGTTTGTGGTTGAAAATTTAACTGATTGAACATTAACTCTTTCGTTGAAAACTCATCTCTTTTGACAAAAAATTTATCTTTTCCGGTAGAAAATTCAACTATTTTGTTAAAAAAGCAATAAATTCCGACCTGAAACATCCGGCGCTTCATATTGAATTCAATACGGTACCTATACATTAATTTCATTGAAAAGGATTTATCCTCCTATTTTTGTAAAATATTACCGTTTTACCCTGTCTTTCTAGCATTTTAGGGCTCGTACATAAATTACGTAACGCAATTTTCCGACAATGTTGACCCCCCACCCCAATGTAACGCTTTTTGCGACTTTTCCCTCTAGTTTTTCACCATTATGTAACCCTAAACTAGACCCCCCCCCCATCCAAACGTTACGTAATTTATGCACGACCCCTTATGGGAAAACTATTCGACAGGTCATCTAATGCCATTTTTCTTTTTAGGCTCATTTTCCAGTTGTATGGTCCATCAGGCAGCAAAATCTAACACAATGCCGCGAAAGCCAAGATTTCTCCCGTCTGCAGATGCTTATCTTGATTTCCATTCATCAAGTGGCCGTCTCCTATTATATGCAAATCACTCCAACAGTCTCAGGTTCCTGATGCTATCCGACATGACATCAAGAAAGATGATAAACTACAAGAAAATGGTCTTGAGCCTGATGCAATCTGTGCTCCCAAAAACTTTGATGGAAACTGTTGCCCTGCTACGATTATCAAAAAGACTGGCGGAGAAGCCTTCGTAAACTTCATAAACATAGACTCATAGGATTCGAGTGTAAACGAAAAGGCTCCTCTCGGCGAATGTTTAGAAAATATTTCCACTTTCAACCAACTAGTTTAATTTTCATTAAAGAAAGATAAATTCAACAACTGGAGTACAGAAGTACACTGTTAAAAAAATCTGATCGAAATTTAATATACATGTGAGTAAAGTCATTTGCATATACCGTACATTAATTTTAATATACCATCATGTTGTAAAATTAATATACATGTATACTAAAGTCGGTAAAACAGAGTGCGTGAAAACAACAAGTTCTTTGATGCCTTCAGATCCTGTCAAATATTAAAAAATAAAGGAATAACCTTGAATTCGTCGACTTAATTCCTAATTACAATTAAAGTACAACGTACGGGTGGAATTTTTTCTAAAATTCGCTGTGAATGTTAGAATTTTAACGTGAGTACTGGTGCTTGGAGGTTAGGTCTCTTAATTATTTGTTTAATTGAACTGTTCTCTTAAAAACCAGTGTAATTTATATTTATCTAGGAGAAAATATTATGTTTGATTATTTATAATTGAAAATTGCTGCCAAAATCGATTTTTACTTGTTGTATGTGCAAATATCTTACTTTTCTGATAAATGATCAATATGCGGTATATGAAATTTAATAAAATAGTCTCTTAATGGCGATTTCATATACCTAGATTTTAGATTTAATATACAAATGTATATTAAATGTATATTAAAATTGCAAACATTTTTAACAGTGCAGATAACTAAAATTTTCACTGAAGATGTTTTTTTTTTTGCATGAAAATTTTTTTTAAAATCAAACGCAAGTTGTGTTAAGAGCATTTGTTTAAAATCTCGTAGTTAATATAGCAATAAAACATTCGGAAAATGCAAACTAGATAACTGACTCTTCTTTTTTTTTTGATCGCCTAACCTCATACGTCTGGAACGTGCAATTCAATTTTGTATGATGATTTCTCAGGATTTCAATAATTTTACGAGATTTTTAAAACTATTTCATCGGATTTAATCAATTTTCTAGGATTTCGGGAAATATCATCAATTTTAATAGAATTTCTCGTTTTTTCAATTGATATTAGAAAATCAATTAATCGTTGAAGCCAATAGTATCCGCACCGAACCTACTGAATGCTTATTTTTATATAGGTACATTTAAAAATGAAGAAATTTGAAAACAACTATTCGCAAATTGCAATTTTAAAGCTAAAAATCCTGAGGTACAAGGCCCCAAAAATTAAACTATTTCAAAATAGCGGATTGGAGACTGTAATTTCAAATTTGAATTATATAAATTTTAAAGGCGATAAGAATAATCAACAGGTATCACATCATTTAGTGCCGAACGACCTTCAGAGAGATTGAATAGATTTTATTAATGGAAAATCAGTTTTCTGTACAAAAAAAAAAAAACATTCACTGCCATTTTCACAGGTCAGAATTGAACAATATTTAATTATTGTAAATCTTTCAAGTTGAATCATTCCAATATCGTTGAAAATTATACGAGTTCTAATCGGAAGTCTTAGAACTAAAGAATTTGAGCTCAATTAAGCCGCTAAAAATTGGAAAACTTCTAAGTATATTTAAAATTGACGTATTTTTGAATTAAGATCGTGAACCTCATTCGAGGAAAATAATAATTTACAAACTGTGTATCACGCTTTTTAAAATTCATCGTGTTAATTTGAAGTAAAAAATTCATAAATTAACACTCAATTATAAAGCATTTCCATACAATTGGAACAATTTCATGTTACTTCAAATCAAAGATGATGTCAAAACTGACGTATGCTACAACAAACTGTCAAATTGACAGGACAGAAAATGCCGCAAGAGGAAAACAATCAAAAAACGAACGAAAACATGAGAGTTTCAATGTAGACAAAGTGAATGAATGACTTTGAAGATTTTTTGAAACTTTCAAAATTTTAAGATAAACTTACAATCCAGGCTCAAAAGCATCTGTTACCTGGTCGCTTCCCACTAACATAATAAAGCTACAGATACCACGGAGGTGCAACCATAACTCCATAAAACATCTTGATAAAATCTAAAATGTAAACTTGAAATAATGAAAATATATGCAATTCATTTAAGAATTTCATTCTGGTTCTAAAAATTAGCATCCGTACGATAATAATTTGTTTAAATTCACAAATTTTAAATTGAAAATTTCAACATAATCTAACATTGTTGAAAGATTCCAAATATTTTCTGGAATCTAATTATTAAAAATAATAATAAATATTGTTGATCAAATATTGTAAATATTCTTTCAAATAAAATGATGTTTTATTAATAATATAAATTTTATAGGAAAGAAACTAACACAGCATAACAATAATTGGTTTAAGATTATAAATCTTTTTCAAACCCAATGATATTTCTTTTAAAATACTAATTTCTGATGTAAGTCGCCAACAAAATTTAAAATTGTTGAATATTATTAAATTTCTTTGAAATCTAGCGATATTCGAATTAAAGTTTCAAATTCCAAGGAAAAACAATAACACAATCCAAAACTCTTCAAGCTCGTAAATTTGATTATTTTAATGACTGTGTCTAGTCGTCTTGAAAAATTTGGGGAGTTGAAAAAGGGGGAGTTAATCCTGAAAATAAGGGACGACTAGCCAAGCTTATGAAAAATATTGAACTAGTCATCCTAAATTTCGGGACGACGAGACACTTCGTCTTTTAATCAAAATTTATTGAATTTAAATCTAATGATTTTTTGTTTAAAAATAGAAAGTCCAGGTGAAACGCGCACAATAAATTAACCTTGTTGAAAAATTCGAACATTCTTCACAATATAATGATTTTATATTAAAAATACCATTCGTATGCAACAGTCATCAAAATTTATTAATATATTAACAGGTATGATATGAATTTTTCACTTTTTGCTGTTCAAAACTTAAATACGCTTGCGATAGCTGAAATATTTTGTTATCGGATTCAAATTTTCAGGACCAACTGCTTCTAGTATAAGAACTTTTCACATTTATTTTTCATGACAAAGCAATAAAAAATATTGTACTATCATAATTGTACTTCATATTATGAATGATCATTCGTGGGATTAAATTATTAACTAATTGATTTCGATTCTTTTGGGCCCTAGAAGAAAAATTGCAGTTAAAAATGTTTTGGAAAATGTAGCACCAAGAATTGTGCTCATTTCGCATTATTCAATACAAATATTCTTTAATGACTTGATATTAAGAATTTCAAGCGGCACATCTTCAAATGTTTAAAAAATAAAACATAAAATATGTGATTTTTATGCCAAAAGACGTCGAATAGGGGGAAAGGAGCTGCAAAAATTAAAAAATGGGCTTTTCATTCTCAAAAATCTACTAAATAATTCTAGAAAATTCCAAAGAGGGCTTTCACGACCAAGTAGAGAAGCGATCTCAGCATGCATATGTTTTCTGCTTGAACTTTTTTTGAATAAAAAAATCTCATCGTGCCATTACGTGAAAATAGAAATTTCCGACAATTGTCACATACCGCATTCTTAGTCGAACAATGTCAGCATTTGAAATTATGTAATAGGAGACGGGGGTTGAACCCACCACGCAAATCTTCGATAAAAATTGACGAAATAATGAATCGTTATTAGTAATCACAGAAATTAGCGGAAAAAATCTAATCATAACATTTTTCGAAAGCTCAATGAAGGTAAATAAAAAAATTACTGACTATCGACGTAAAGAATTAAACAAGTTCCACAAATGAGAATCTAATTTCTATATAACCATAGATCTTAGACTAAGAAAAGGAATTTTTAACAAAGTATTTTGACATTTAACTTTAACCAAGCAGTTAAATGTTGAATCAAGGAAATTAATTTTCTTATAAAAAAGGCGGATTCACAACAAAATACATGAATTTTAAATCGAAGTGTTGAATTTTCAAATGAAAACGATCAATTTTAAACCAATAATGGAATAGTTAAATAAATAAACTGACTTATCTTAGATGATGAAATATTAGTCCTAATAAGATGAGGATGGAACTGGCCGATTTTCAGGAGAAAAAAGCGCTCTATAAGGTCCAGTTTTTAATTTCATTCAAATGGGAAAATTTTGTTTGCAGATTAATCGAATCATTTAGAAACTAGATATCAAAATAAATACATAGTCAACGGAAGAGATTAATCTTCGACTAATGAAATGAATTTTCAATAACATAGTTCAACCTTCAACCAACCGGTTAAATTTGAAATAAAGAAAATGATTTTTCTACCAAAAAAAGACGATTTAACGACAAAATACATCAACTTTAAACTGATCTGTTGAATATAAAACAAAATATGGAATAGTTTAATTTTTAATTGAAAAAAAAAATAATTTTCAACCAAACAATAATGGATTTTCCACAATATAGTTCCATCCTCAACCAATAAAATGAATTTTAAACAAAGTTGTTAAACTTCCAACCAACGAGTCGAATTTTTAACTAAAGAATATGAATTCTTAATAAAAAATTTAATAGTGTAATTTTTAGATAAAGGCAATTAATTTTCAGCCGAAAATGGATTAGTTAATTTTTCAGTTGAAAAAATTAATTTTCAAACTAAAAATGACGAACTTTTAAGAAAATAGTACCATTCGCGACCAATAAAAGAAATTTTGAACAAAGAAGTTCAACTTTGAACGAAGTAGCTGAATTTTCAATAAAAGAAGATGCATTCATTGAAAAATTAATAGTATAATTTTCAACTAAAAGCAAATTGTTTTCAACCAAAAATAGATGAGGCAAATTTTTTATTGAAAAAATGAATTTTCAACAAAAAAATAACAAATTTTCAACGGAGTAGTTCCATTCTCAACCAATGAAATGAATTTTTAGCAGAGTAGTTCAAATTTCAATATCAAGTTTTCATCTAAAAGAGATTAATTTTTAGTCAAAACGGACAAGTATTTAAGAAAATTTATTTTCAACTAGAAACAATAAATTTTGAACAAAATTATAAACAAAAAACATAATATTAGACTTTTCCAATAAAAGGAATTACCTTTCATCGAAAAATAGTTAGATTTTTTCATTTGGTTCTAATAAATCATTTTGCATTTAAGCAAAAAAACAAGAAACAGAGGAATTTTCCTTACAACTGGGGAAAAGAAGAATGTTTAAAAACATGGTTCGAGAGTGGAATAGGGTAGAAAGTTCAATGTTTGTATTTCATTGCTGTAATTTGTGAAATGAAATTACTAATTTTCGTTTTTTTCATGATTTAGAACAAATTTTAATAACCATTTATTTGACTTTTATGTGTGATTTTGTGGTTATAACAATAAGTTTTGTTACATAATTTTAAATCCCTGTTTATAATTATATTTTTACTACACTTTGAATTCTACTTGTGATATATTTTTCCTTGATTGTTGATTAGTTAAATATAATTTTATCATAATTAAAAACAGGAATGAGCTGAAGGAGCGATGCTAACAAACAATGTCTGGCCAGTACGGTCTTTCTCTACTCTCGCGTTTTTACTGATAAAAAACATCTTTATGGCTTTACAGTAGAAAGGTCTGACATTAGTCAGTCACTGTTTATTCTTACAATGGATATTTAAATTTTCATTATTCGAATGAAAGAGGAGAAAAATATTGTTCTTTCTATTTTGTGAAGAATTTTTTTTGTAGGCGGCTGAAATTAATTAGTTAAAGACAACAAATTGATACAGAAAAAAGCTAAAATTATAAATTATATAATATTTCAAATCTATATACAAGAAATTTTAATGGATTAATGGTTCAATTTTTATTCTACGTTATTAAGATCTAAAATTTCAATCATTGCCTTAAAACTATGTTTAGAGACGCGTTTTAATTAAATATTTGTAAATATATGTCAGTAAAAAGAGACTATTCAGGTAACATAAAAAAAATGGATTAAAAAAATTATTTACTGCCAAACATCTCAGATTTGAACAGTGAAATAATAATCCTTATATTTACCATGTAACTAAATAATTAATTAATTAAATATCATAACAGGAAACAATAATGTTAATACAGGTAATAAGTTTATTCAAGCCATTATATGTACAGTGGATCAGAAACTGGATTTGATAGTGAAGTAAGTACATGCATTTAACATGTTTCCAAGATTTTTTGATTTCATGATAATTTGTTTTTTATGCCAAGATTATGAATCGCTAAAAAAATCAATCAAATCCTCACAAATGCGACGTTGTAAGTTACAGATTATTTTTCCCGAAGAAAATAAAGAAATTTGACAAAGTTGTGTAATTTTACTTTCTAATTTACAAATTAAATTTTAGATACAAAGTGACATCAGTATTTTCGCAAAGAACAGGCAAAAATTTGGCACACGTAACGCCAATTTTTAAATCATAAATTAAACTTTGAAAATGATCTATTTCGCACAGCGGCCTTCATCCGAATCTGAATATAACCGTGCCAAATCCTGATGAGCATTGGTGATTGACAGCAGCCAAAATGTCTGAAATAAAATGAAAGTAAATTAATTCACCATTCACTGATTATGGGATTCATTAATATTCATTTCAAAATAAGTTCTCAATCAAGTGAGTCTAGGAAGGGGAGCGCAATTAAAAACTGCTTGCTTCTTTGAAGAAGTTTTTTGGCAAACAAATTTATTTTTGATCAATATTATTGATTTCATAAAAATTTTTTTTTTTTTTGTATATATGTTTTAAGTGTGAATGTGAATAAATATCATATTTTCTATGATATATAAAATTTCTGTCATTTAAATAAATCATTCCAAACAAAAATCTAGATTAAAAAAAAATGCTGAAGATTAATTAATAATGAATTAATTAATTAGAGCAAAAGACTTTTTGAGAGAAAACGACAAACTTTTGGAAAAGCAAAATTTTTGTTTGAAAAAGGAATTTAAATTGGTAATTTTTCCAGAATAAAAAAAAATACAAGAAATTCGGGATGAAGTTCTGAAAGCCATCACTCTATTAGTGGGGATGTTTTTTCATTTAAATTAGACACACTTCATATTGAAAATAAATTATTGAAAATTATTGCGAATTATGATTGATGTATAATATAAATTTTAATATTTTTAGCTTATTCTTTCTTGATAATTATCTAATAATAATTTCAAAATTTAACATAGCGATTAGTGTAAACGTTTTCTAACCTTGAATACTTAAATTTAAATATTTGGTTTTGGACCGTTTTGATATTCAAGTATTATTAATTTGATATAAATATCGTACTCAAACATTTTAAAAATTGGAATAACAAAATTATTAAAACGCCTCATTATAAAGATTCAATGTATTTGTCGTGCCAAAAATCAGATCTCTGGACGAATAATTTTTCTGCGATTTTGAAAATTGAAATGATATTACGGATGACGTCATTTCAAATATAAAAACATTATTTTAAATGAAAAAATTAGAAACAGACAAAATCAGTGATTTTAACAACGTTTTCTGCAATTGAATTTGTTTCTTACTATCGCTTCTTATCACTTTCTGCAAAATGGTTTAATTGGAATAAATAGTGGCTTGTATAGAAAATTATTTTCTGCAACGCTACTTTTTCTAATTTCAAAAGTAAATTTTTCTATAACAGAAATCTTAAAAGCAATTAAACAATTTTTTTTAAAGAAATTGCC
>CAKNYM010039029.1:0-33600 GCA_932195095.1 Andricus curvator
AAAAAACATTTTTATATAAACCCTCATTTACTTTAATATCCCTTACTTTGAAAATAAAAGTTGTAGGCTAGATTTTCCAACTTTTTAGGAAACCTGTAGGAATTTCAGGTACCAGCAAAAGATCCACAAGAGAAAGAGAGAGTTGGTCGAGTGGCGGCGGCGGCGGCGGCTGCCATGTCTCTCAATAAGCTCATCTGAGACATGGGCGGGTGCAGCGTCCAGGATATTAGCTCATTTCCTGGACGCTAGAGGCGCGCGGCGGAGCAAGCTGGTACTCAGAGAGTTGAGCTAATACTATCGAGGTATTAGTTGCTTTACCCCGCCGCGGCAACCAGGCTATTTGCCTGGTTGCGTTGCGCGTTGTGGTTTTTTAGCTAACTTCAGTCTCAAGTTTTTTTACAATATTAGTTAGACTATTTGTGTGCGCGGGAGGTGGGGAAATGTATAAAAGAAGGTGATCCTTTGATTTATGATTTCATTTGTAAAATGGATACAAGATGGAAGCATCCGTTCACATCGATGATTTGCGGTCCTACAGGATGTGGCAAGACATTCTTTGTAAAAAAATTTATTCGTCACATTGGCCAAATGTGTGATGTAGTTTTCGAACGAATAATTTTCTATTATTCCGAATGGCAACCATCTTATGTTGAATATGGGGAAAATATTGAATTTTGTGAAGGCCTGCCTCAATCATCGGATTATTCCAATGATAATCGGGTGAAATTAATCATTATTGACGATTTGATGCGTGAATCTTCAAATAATACAATAGTCGATCTTTTTACCAAGGGTAGCCATCATAAAAACTTGAGTGTAATTTTTATTTCGCAGAATCTGTTTCATCAGGGCCACGGTCAACGTGATATATCGCTAAACGCAAATTATATTGTTTTTTTCAAAAATCCCCGTGATCGTGCACAAATTCAACATATGGCACGGCAAGTATTCCCTGAAAATCCACGATTTGTCCAAGAAGCCTACCACGATGCCACTTCGCAGCCACATGGCTATCTTCTCTTTGATTTAAAACAATCAACTCCTGATAATTGTCGCTTTAGAACGGCAATATTTCCTACCGATCCGTTTCACTACGTCTACGTTCCTGCAAAGGGTATAAAACCCCGAAACAGTGATTCTTCTGTTCCAGTCGTGCACCTGTGATGAAGTCGAAAACACGTAAACGTCCAATTGGTGTGAAAAATGCCGCAGCGTTGCGCGCTTTGTACCATTTAAACACCAATCAACGTCGTGTAGTACTCAAAACTGCTGATCCAAAACTTGTTAAATGTATTTGTGAGTGCGCGTTAAACATTTTACACGGGAATGTACCTTTGAAAAAAAGTGAAAAACTAAAGTTGAAAAAACATCGGCATGTGTTACGGAAATTAGCCACACCGCACGGTACATGGAAAAGTAAGAAAAGTTTTATCGTACAAAAAGGTGGGTTTTTACCACTTTTGATAGCACCCATTATCGGTTCACTTCTTTCAAATCTCTTCTCATCAAGATCCTCGTAATCAACCACATGGAAAATGCTCGAAAAATGGTACTCGTGTCTAGAGAACAACAACAACAGCAAAATGATGTACAAAATATAAATTTTCCTCTTCCAACCACCCAAACTCCGGGCAATGCTCTTAGTCGGTTGGATATGGAAATGAGTCAAATTTTGAACTCACAGTCGGTGAAAGATGATCGTGAAAAATGGAAAATGTACCAACAAGTTCTGCAAAAATTTCTTTTCTTCGCTGAGGAATCGCGAAAATCAACGTCAACAAACAAGCAAGTACCCAGTGATAAGACAAATGGTACGGAGGAGGAGACGAATTATATGGTGAATGATACAACAAATGATACAATAAATGACGTATTACGACATAGAAAAAGAGTTGTCGTCCCTGGAAGGCTGCAGTTTGCTAATTTCCTTCGCGAAATATCCATACCACGAGAGCTTGTAGGAAATAGTCAATATTGGAAAAGTACACGGCTTTTGAAGATTTCGCCAAATAAAACCTCAACTCCACTTAAACGAAACAATACAAATAATAAATCACAAAGCGAATATTCAAATCTTTATAAATCTGCGTTTTCAACCGAGAACGAAGAAGACGACGACGACGACGACGACGACGAACAGTTGGGAGAAAACTGTGCTGGTAACACTACATTACAAAATAATAAATCGCCTGGAAAGAAATCTTGGATATCTTTTCGTCTACAAAAATGAAAATATTGGAGGATTTATACTATGATCCACAACATCAGGCGTCATACGGAGGCCTCGAAAAACTTGTACGCGCTACAAAAAACAAGTTATCGCGTAAAGAGGTTTTAAATTGGTTAAAAAGTCAAGATAGTTTTAATCTTCATCGGCCAGTCAGAAAACGTTTCAGAAGAGCACACTATAACATTGATAATGTGGATGATTTGTGGGAGGCAGATTTGGTGGACTTACAGTCTCTAAAAACATACAATGATAATTATTCATACATTTTAGTCGTAATCGATGTGTTTAGCAAGCATGCTTGGGTCGAACCGCTTGAAAACAAGTCTACAACAGAGGTAAAAAATGCATTTACACGTATTCTGGAGAAGAGTAATAATCGTATACCGATTTGCCTGCAAACTGACAAAGGAAAAGAATTTGTCGGCGTGAGCTTTCAGAAATTTCTTCAAGATCATGAAATAAAGTTTAGAGTTGCACGCGATCCTACTGTCAAAGCCGCAGTTGTCGAGCGTTTTAATCGCACTCTCAAAGAGCGTATGTGGCGACACTTTACTCACCGAAACATTGAGTATCCTTCAATATACTATATATATAATATAGTATAATATAATATAATATATATAATATATACATATCCTTCAATTACTTGTAACAGCATACAATAATACACGTCATTCTAGTATTGGTATGCCGCCATCTGATGTTACCCTAGAGAATGCATCCATTGCACGAAAAAATTTACAACGACGTTATTTCAACAAGGATAAAAAGAAAAACCCTAAATATAAGGCTGGTGCTGTTGTACGCATCAGTCGTGCGCGTGGCACCTTCGAGAAAGGATATGGATCGGGATGGACTGAGGAATTGTTTGTTATTAGACGGGTTATAACGTGGAGAACATATTCGCCTGTTGTGTACGAGTTGGAGGATTTGGCTGGTGAAGTTATTGATGGACTTTTTTATGAACAAGAATCAGCAGATGTCAAGAATAAAAATGTGCACAAGGACGAGTTTATTGTCGAAAAAGTAATTCAAACACGTGGGAAAGGTTCTAAAATACAAGTTTTTGTCAAGTGGGCTGGATATCCTGATAAATTCAATTCTTGGATACCGGCTTCTGAGATAAAACGTCTGAAATGAATGAAGATCAGTTTTATCTCATTCTACCTAGTGATAGTAGTATGAAATATTATCCCGACAATACAATCACGCATTTCACAACACAATTGCCTCAAGAAATTCGTTTAAAAGGGCGTTGGGCAGTTGCTCTTACAGAGATTCAATTTCCACGCTCATTTCTTCATGTACGACCCTGGGAAAGTGTATTAGAAAATCGGCTTGTTCTCATGTTCAACGACGATCCAGATCCAGAATTTCCCGAGCAAAAGTATGATTTCTTTGATAAACAAAGTGATGATCAGCTGAATGGTAAAGATATCGTGGAAATATTTAAATTACCGAGAATATATTATCTTCAAGGTGGGTTACCTAAAAATTGTTATAAAACAGAGACAAAAAGACCAGAAATTCTCACTGGTTCGTGGTTAAAACCAATAGTAGCATTTTTTCCGTCAGGTGTCTATGAGTCTCTGAATGAATTAGTGCGAGCAATTAATAGCACACCAGAAGTCAGCGAACACGTCCGCTTAAAACATGACCAGCTAAACAATAAGTATGTAACAGTGGAAAAAATTTGTAACGATGACTGTAAACGAGTTGGTAGTCATTTTCTTGTAATCAGCGAGAAAATCTCGCGTATTCTCGGCTTTGCACCTGAAACGCTGTTACCGACAGATTCTTACATGGCTTGTCAACCGGCGAGTCTCACAAATGGACTACCTGAAAAACTCTTTGTCTATTGCGATATTTGTGAACCACGCATCGTTGGAGATGTAAAATCACCACTTTTGAGAGTTGTGTCTATTGATTCGAAAAAATATACATTTGGCTCCACACAGGTGTCGGCTTTTTCAGCACCTCTATACATACCTCTACTACATACAGGCTTTCGGACCATCGAAATCGATATAAGGGACCATCTTGGACTTCCGATACCATTTGAGATTGGATCGTTAACAGTGACACTTCATTTTAAACGAATAGACTAGTTGCGATGTATTTTTTAACAAACCGAAAATGACTCTATACGACAATTATTATACGAATCAAGTTGGTGGAGGAGGACTTTCACAAATTTATATTGGATCTCCCTACCAAAGAGGACACGGAATTGGCAGTTTTCTCGGTGGACTTTTTCGTCGTGTTCTGCCGTTTTTGACTCGTGGTGCACGCGTAGTCAGTAAAGAAGCGCTACGCACGGGCATGAATGTCATTGACGACTTGGAACACAATATTCCACTAAAAAGTGCCGTGAAAACACGTATTGGAGAATCTGGACAGAATTTAAAGAAACGTGCTTTGGAGAAGGTACAAAACCTTATGAGAGGTTCAGGGTATAAATCGCTGCTCAAGAGACAGAGACTTCAGTCAATCGGTGAACTCGGTGCATCACGTATCGTGGGTAAAGTTGACAGCAACTCAAGAAAGAGGAAGAGGAAGAAGAGGAAGAGGAAGACAAAGAAAGTAAAGAGATTGTCAAAAGGCGAAAGGAAGAAGAAGAAGAAGACGAAAGGGAAGAAGATTAAGCGTAAAACGACTGTAAAAAGACGTACAAAATCAAAGAAAAAGAGCATTCTAGACATTTTCGGAAATAAATAATAATTCACGGAAAAATGTCTTTCTTACACTCGCACTCGTGTGAATGCTTGAAATCAGAGCTTGATCTATTTTCTCTACCACCAACTCAAACGTCGATAGAAGGTTCTCAGTGGGTTCACTACAAACCTATTTCATCACTCACTGACGATTCACCCATAGAATTTGTCGTTCCTGGCAATGGAGATGAGTACATTGATTTACCACATACTATGCTGAATCTCAAGATAGCATTACATGCACCAGAAAAAGCAAAAGAAAATGAAGCTTCTATTGCACAAATAGCTCCTTTTAATAATACATTACACTCAATGTTTAATCAGGTGGATGTATACTTTAATCAGAAACTTGTATCACCACCAAATAATGCTTATGCTTACAGAGCATACATTGAAACATTACTCAACTATGGACCAGCTGCGAAATCAAGCCATCTTACAGCGTCTCTGTGGGTAAATGATAGCCCCGGGCAGATGGAAGCTATTGCTGAGGAAAATAAGGGGCTTAAGCTCCGTCGCGCATATTTTGGTGCTGGAAAAAAAATTGACTTGATCGGTCATATACTCTGTGATGTTTTTAATCAGGATAAATTTCTGTTGAACGGCGTAGAGCTTCGCCTTCGTCTCGTACGTTCTAAAGATGCTTTCTGTCTCATGGATCCTACGGGTAAGGCATCCATCCATATTGAAGAAGCCACTCTTTTAGTTCGTCGAGCAAAAATTAGTCCTGGTATTTTACTTGCACACGCAAAAGCACTAGCTCAAGGGACAGCCAAATATCCCATTACTAGAGTAGAAGTGAAAGCACTAACCATTCATGCTGGTATACAGAGCGAGACTCTTGATAATGTAGTGCTTGGACAACTACCCAAAAGAATAATCATTGGATTTGTCGACAATGCAGCATACAACGGAAACGCCACGAAAAACCCGTTCAATTTTCAAAATTATAAAATAAATCACTTTTCACTATATGTGGATGGCATGCAGATCCCATCGAAACCTATTCAACCAGATTTTACAAAAAATAACCTCTACGTTGAGGCATACCACTCACTGTTCACTGGATGTGGTATTCATTTCCTCAATGAAGGAAATAATATAGATCATGATGATTATGCACATGGATTCTGTCTTTTTGCATTTGATCTTACACCAGACTTATCAGCACACTGCTACTCACATTGGAATCTTGTGAAGCATGGCTCTTTGAGAATAGAGGTTCGTCTCGAGGAAGCACTTGCACACACTATCAATTGTCTAGTTTATGCCGAGTACGACAATGTCTTGGAAATTGACGGTGCAAGGCAAGTTATTGCAGACTATAGCAATTGATTTGACGCAACAAAGGATTCGACCAGTTCGAACATGTATGGAATCCAGTTTTGTGACAAAGGAAGCGTCTCCAAACCGGTTTGAATACGTCAATACAGGACACTACACGCCCACGTGCACACCTGTCAACGGTTCCCATTTATACAAAAGACGCACGGCTGAGCTGGTTTAAACACGTCGAAACTTGAAAAATACACACCCGCAAACACACCTGCCTGCCAACGGATTTTTTCGTGTGGAAGGGGAAAGCTGTATATCTACAACCTATATAAGCCGGCAGTCTTCAGACGTAACCCGAAACTGGTAAAGAACACTTGCATCGTCTTAAATCGTTCTACTCATATAGTTTTTCGTCGCAGTCCTCGTCCTCGTTGTGAAATCTGCAATATGGTTGACTATGTAATAGAAATTCAAGGTTTTCGGGACCTTGATGACAATTTTCTACCAAAGGAGGTAGCTATCGTCACACTGGATCACAAGTTTGTCGCTCACTGGATCACAGCACCACCTCATCCCTTTTGCGAACTTTCTACCTGTGTAAAACAACAAAACAATTGGCTCTCAAGATTCTATCATGGGATCGAGTGGTTCGAAGGAGACATTTCCATGAAGTTTCTCTACTCCAATCTTCGAGATGTAGCTAAATCTGCAGCAACAATTTACACACGTGGGCGTGAAAAAGCTAAACTACTACAAAAAATAATGAGTAGGCAAATTATTAACCTAGAAGAACTGACATGTTCTACATTCAAACAACTGCCAGACAAACGAGAATATTGTTTTCATAATGGAATCAAAAAGGAGGAGGATTACGCCTGTGCTCTCAATAATGCTATGAGAATCAAACGGTGGCTCGGTAAACAACGGCAAGAGCAGGTACGATTATTGAACAACAACAACAACAACAACAACAAAAGAACCAACAAACCATCTCAAAAAAAACCATTCCTGTTAAATAACACATCGAGGACGAGGACTGCTATCGACGAAGAAGATAAAAAACCAGTGTCTCCTATATTTGCATCCAGTTCGCCATCACACGCATACGAAGACGTATGGACTGACAATGAACAGCCTACAAATTCCGCAAGTGCTTCAACTGACGGGGGCCCACACAATCGGTGTCTACCCGGCTGATCAAATACCGAATCTTGGACACGTCCTGCTGCTATCGTTATCAACACAGATGACCACACAAAGCCTGGCTCGCATTGGGTTGCCATCTTCGTCGGCAGCTCAGGCAGAGGAATATACTTCGACAGTTACGGTTTACCGCCTCTTATTCCTCAACATCTTCATCGTTTACGAGGAAACTGTACCCTTTTCAGGTGGAACACGAAACTGCTCCAGAGTGCCTCTTCGAACGTGTGTGGTCAGTTTTGCATTATGTTTCTCGTAAAAAATGATCAAATTGTGGTGCGATTTTATAAAAAACTTTTGGCTAAACATAAACTGACTTGTAAAAAAAATGTATCAGGAAGTGAAAATGGTGGCAGCGGCGCGGCGGTAGCCACTGTGCATGCTCACTGCATACCTGCAACCGTCTCGAATCTTGTGTACAGGCATGTTCTTCGAAACTTGCTACTTTGTATCTATTTTAATCAATGTTTGTTTTATCACATATAAGGTAGAATTATTATATAACATTTGCTTCATCGATTTTATCTCTTTGCTCTTTTATGCAAAAGAATATTGCGCCTACTCTCCTTGGTTAAGAGAGTATATTCTTTTGCATTTATTGTGTCTCTGTTTATAATGCTCTGTAAACATTATTTTAAGTATTCGTCTCCCTCATAGGCTAAGAGTTTTTTTGTGGAATACATGCATGTTTTAGATTTTCCTCTGCGTCTAAGACTTGTTTTACTATCTAAGTTGGTATCCCTGTATTACTTATTTTTGTGTTGCTTCATTAGCATATATGTCTGTCTTGTCTCGAGTCGTGTACATATTATTGTATCTCTTTTTTAATCTTATATAAGTAACAATACATGTGTGTTCTTTAGATCTAGATTTTTTTTTTTTTTTTAAAAATAAATAAAATGGTGAAAAATTGAAATAAATGTTGTCTTAATTTCAAATAACCCTTTTCCAACCTGAATAGAATGTAAGATTAGGATAATTAGCCTGCGTTGTAATTACTTCTCGCCTTTTCCAACTCGATGACCGACTACCTCTACTCTTGGACTAAAAGGGAGGGGGCGAGGCCCCTCCCCTTTTCCAGGCGAAACATCGCAGGTACGCACAGGGAGGGGGTGGGGCCCCTCCCCTTTTCCAACTTCGATACATTCATTCGATGGGAGGGGGTGGGGCCCCTCCCCTTTTCCAGGTGAGAATAATCCATTCGATGGAATCATGTGTGACACCGCCCCTTTTCCAACTCAGAATAACTCATTCGATCAATTAGGATAGCCGCCATTTTGTAATTAGACCACGCCCCTAATGGGCGCCATTTTGTGATTAGGCCACTCCCCTCGACCAATCAGGGGAGGTCACGCCCCTTTTCCTACGCCCACTCCTCATTTTAGGCCACGCCTCTCGACCAATCACAGCCCGCGCTATACCCCAGGGTATCTACTAATGATAAAATGTTTTCCAAATGTTTCTAAACATTATTGATAACAGAAAACATTTTAATTGCAAAGGATTTTTCTAATATTAGGAAATAATTCTGCTCTTAAAATTTTGCTACTGCAGTATACAATTTGTAAACTTTTTCACACCGGTAAATATATCATAATTTGCGAAATGTGTAAACTGTCGGTACCGGAAACCAAAATAGTTATCGCTACCGATAATGAGATTTCTGGGAAAATTTTCAATGATTGAGATTTTATTTTAAAACACACGAAACAGGATTTTTGAAAAGGTGTTAACATAAATTAAAATTTGAAAAATTTCAAACCATTTCAAACCAAGCGTACACTTTTGAGTATATCGAAAAAAATTTAGAAGCTTTTTAAGAATTTTGAAAGAATAAAAAAATTTTCTTAAGATTCCTCTGAAAATTTCTACAAATCTCTAAGGTTTTAAGGCAATTTTTAAATTTTAATTTTTCAGCTTAAAAATTATTTATGAATTTTAGAAGTTTTGAAGAGATTAAAAACATTTTAAAACTTGAATTGTTTTTCGAAAATTTATAAAACATTTTTAAATTACTTCAAATCTTCCAAAAGTCCCGAACATCTTTTAAGCTGACTCTAATTTTTCACAATATTTTGCAAATCCCGTAAAATAAAAAAATTATATCAAACTTTTCTAGATTTTTTTCGACATATGTGAGATCTTCAAAAATATTTTTTAATATCCTCCGAAATCTTACGAAAATGTATTTATATAACTTTGAAAAGAAACTGATAATGCTTGATTCCTTGTTATCAAATCTCGGAATGTGGTTCTATCTCGAATTTAAGTGTTCAACAACTTTTAATAAATTAATAGTTATTTGAAATTTTCATTTTGTATTAAAAATGATTCTAATTGGAGAAAAAATTAATTTTTTTAACTCTACAGCTTTTCCATAGTCTGCCAAAATTGAAAGCCCTAGATTTTTTTAAACTTTTTTTTTCTTTTTGTTTTTGCTTCCTCATAGAGGAAGCTTTGTAATGGTAACATTTTCCAAAAATTTTCAATTCATTTAATTGAACCTTCCCCAATTTAAAAATGTCTAATACAATGTTCTAAGCAATTCTCCGGATGTGTGTGTGTGGATGTGTGGATGTCACGCTTTTTTGTGAACACGATAACTTGAAAACGGTCGCAGATAAATTGATGAAATTTGGAGGGCTTATTTTCCCGACTAATATCTTGAAACTGACCGAAGGATTTCTAAAAATATTTGTTGCATTTTTCTGAGCACTTAATAATATTTGAAAAATCGGTTTTTTATAGTAAAATTTTTTTCATTGACATAATTCAAAGTTGATGCAAGAATATAAAAGATTCCTTGGTTCGAGACGAATCGATTGACCTATAATATTGATACATTTTATTAAAGTGTAGTGAAGTTATTGTCATTTATATATTTTGAAAATCGGTTTTTTATAGTAAAACTTTTTTCATTGACATAATTCAAAGTTGATGAAAGAATATAAAAGATTCCTCAGATCGAGACAAATCGAATGACCTATAATATTAATACATTTTATTGAAGATTAAGGAAGCTATGTTAATGCATAATATTTGAAAATACAGTTTTTTATAGTGAAACTTTTTTCTTCAATATAATTGAAAGTTGATGCAAGAATATAAAAGATTCCTTGCTTCGAGACGAATCGATTGACCTATAATATTATTACATTTTATCAAAGAGTAGGGAAGTTATGGTATTTTATATATTTTGAAAATCGGTTTTTATAGTAAAACTTTTTTCATTAACATAATTCAAAGTTGATGCAAGAACCGAAAATATGTGTTGATTCGAGACGAATCGATTGACCTATAATATTAATACATTTTATTAAAGAGTAAGGAAGCTATGGTAATGCATAATATTTGAAAATACGGTTTTTCATAGTAAAACTTTTTTCTTCAATATAATTCAAAGTTGATGCAAGAATATAAAAGATTCCTTGGTTCGAGACGAATCGATTGACCTACAATATTAATACATTTTACTAAAGAGCAGGGAAGTTATGGTAATTTATATATTTTAAAAATCGATTTTTTTTCTAAAAATGTTCTAATTTTCATAATTCAAAGTTGATGCGAGAATAGATAAGTTGTGTTGATTCAAGACGAAACGATTGATCTATAGCATTGATTAGTGATGGGCACTGCTCGGCCTGACTGTGGTAATACCTGACCTGACCGGTAATGTCCGATCATGACGGTTAAAGTTGGTAAAACGCGGTCAGACCCAAATATCTGCAACAGGAATTTTTTTTTATAGAAAAAAGTGGTTTAGTTGTTAGGACATCCCCTATGCTAAACTTGTACAAAAAGTTTTTCGGTTCTAAATGTTCCAGTTATTCTCAAAGTTATAAAAATGCGAAAAAGCTGAGCATAGCAGACGACACTTTTGACAGTTTCGCGCGAGTTTCGAGGGGAATTTGAAAATGACACTTTACAAATTGACAAAGTACATTGAAAATCTGTTGCATTTATTAAGTAATATTTTTAAAATAATATATAGTAGTGTGCTAAGTTATTTTGAATAACATTTCAATGAATATGACACTTAAACATTAAGTTAAGTACTGTGTATCGTATAGGTTGTATTCCCTAAATGGAAATACTGTTTTTTTGTCTTTAAATAACATAAAATTGATGAATAATTATTATGAATTTAGATTTATGAGTAATTTGTGTAAATAATGTATTATTTGTTATTATTTGTATTGTCATTGTTACCATTTTTAATTATAATAATTGCCTTATTGAATTTCGTCACATATAAATAATAACAAATAATAAATTATTTACACAAATTACTCATAAATCTAAATTCATAATAATTAGATATCAATGTTATTTTATTTAAAGACAAAAAAACAGTATTTTCATTTAGGGAATATAACCTATACGATACAAAGTACTTGACTTAATATTTAAGTGTCATATTGATTGAAATGATATTCAAAATAACTTAGTATACTACATAAACATTATTTTAAAAATATTGCTTAGTAAATGCAACAGATTTTCAATGTAATTTGTAAATTTGTAAAATGTCATTTTCAAATTCTCTTCGAAACTCGCGCGAAACTGTCAAAAGTGTCGTCTGCTATGCTCAGCTTTTTGGAATTTTTATTACTTTGAGAATAACTGGAACATTTAGAACCGAAAAACTTTTTGTGCAAGTTTAGTATATGGTATGTCCTAACAACTAAACCACTTTTCTCTATAAAAAAACCTTTTCTGGTGGAAATATTTGGGTCTGACCGCGTTTTACCAACATTTACCGTCATGCCCGGTCAGGATTGGTCATGACTGTGAAATACCGAGCAGCGCCCATCACTAGCATTGATACATTTTATTGAAGAGTAAGGAAGCCATGATAATGCATACATACATACATTGACTAGCAGTTCGAACTCGACAGTTCATTGCCTCACTACCCGATTCGGGTAGTGTTTCTAGGTGGATATTTACTACCAATGTGGGCCCACCACACCCACGACGGGCCAACAGCAACGCAGTATTCCTGAACGGTCACCCATCCAAGTACAAACCGCGCCCAACAATGCCTAACTTCAGTGATCTTACGAGAACTGGTGTTTTCAGAGTGGTATCGCCGTTGGTATGGTATGGTAATGCATAATATTTGAAAACACGTTTTTTTATAGTAAAACTTTTTTCATTAACATAATTTACAATTGATGCAAGAACGGAAAAGATTTCTTGATTCGAGGAAAATCGATTGATCTATAATATTAATACACTTTATTGAAGATTAGGGAAGTTATGCTCATTTATAATATATGAAACATCTGTTTCTAACAGAAAAACTTTTTTCATCGACATAGTTCAAAGTTGACGACGCATGAATAGAAAAGATTTTTTGATCATAAATTTTCAAATAGAATAATTCTGACAATTTAACAAAAAAATCATAAAGCTGGCAAAGGGATAGGGTGCGACAGAACTTTTCCCTTCCCTTTTCCAGCTCGAAAAATTATCATTTCGAATTCAAAATTTGATTTGTCTTTGTATTTCAAAAATTGCGTGTATTATTTTGTAATTTTATGTTTTTTGTAAATTTCTATTTTTAAATTGATCAAAATGAAGACTTTAGTTTGTCTATTATTGAAAAAATAACTAATGCTTCCTCTATGAGGAAGCAAATACATTTGCGAACGGGAAGCAAAGTGCTCGTGAAATGAGCACCATATAATTATAAATTCAAACAAAGTGGAAACACTCGAGATCGAATTCACAGCTAGTTTTATTTGGTTTTTTTTTAAGGTTGACGCTAATAACTCAGTTATTGGTATGAAAAATGGGGAAATGTGAAAAGTGTTAAAAGCTAACAGAACATTAGACACTTTTTAAATTAATTAATTTAATTTTAATCAATTTATTTACTTAATTTAAGTTTAAGTAAAGACCATTTAATTAGATAATATAAGAAGTGTCCAAGAAAGCAGTTTTAAAGAGCTGCTCTTCTATTTTTATTTCATTTTTTTGGGGAAGTATATTTCTCGGAAATTCTCCGCCGGTTCTACGAAGTAGAAGCGTAGAGGTGACAAGAATTGAGGATTCCCCTCCGCCCTACCAATGTCATTTCGCTACATCGTGCGAATTCAAAACAAAACCACACTTTGGAATTTTTTTTTTCGAAAAATTCTTTGTAAAAAATTTTGTTTTTCAAAAATTTTTTCAAACAAGTTTTTTTCAAAATTTTTTGTTTCATAAAAAGTCATTTCAAATATTTTTTTTCAAACACATTTTTTTAAAAAACGTTTTTCAAGAAATTTTTGTTCAAAAAATGTTTTTTGAGGAAATTTCTGTTTACAAAATTATTTCCAAACTTTTATTTGCATAAAATTTTTTTGCATAATTTTTTTCAACAAATTTTTTTGCATAATTTTTTCAACAAATTTTTTTGCATAATTTTTTTCAACAAATTTTTTGTATTCAAATTTTTTTTGCAAAAATAAAAAATATTTTGTTTTAAGATTCTGTTAAGACTTAAATTAACGTCTTGATAGGCTACACTTTCACTAATTTTTTTGGTGTTAATTTTAATAACTTGAAAGAAGTTTCCTTAAAATATTTCGGATTTTTTCTTTTCAAAACTTTTAAACCTTCTTATTATCTTTTAAAATGAGTCAAATTTTTTCTAAATTTTTAAAATTTTGAAAACTTTAAAGAAGTGTCCTTAAAATATTTCAGATTTTGATTTCGAAATCTTTTGAAATATTCTCCAAGAATTAATTGTTCCAAGTAAAAAACATTTTCCATGTTTTATTCGTTAAATTTTTAAATTAGTTATAATTTTTTTTAAAACTGATTAGCCACGTATTTATTTTTTTAAATGTGTCAAATTTTTCCAACATTTCTTTTTTCAAATTTTGAAAAATTTGAAGAAGTTTCCTTACAATATTTCGGATTATTATTTTTAATGTATATAGTTGAATTTTCTATAAAAATGAATTTTGAACAATGATACTTAGGAATTTTAGAAGTGTTAAAGTGAGTCAAAATATTTTGAAACGTGAAAATATTTACTAATATTTATAAAATATTTATGAAAAACAATGAATTTTCAAGAAATAGTTGAATTTTCTATAAAAATGACTTTTCAAGTAAGAAGATTACTTTTGAACAAATAACAAATATAATAATTACATTTTTAACCAAAAACAACGAATTTTCAAAAAATAGTTCAATTTTAAATGAAAATTTTTCAAAAAAAGGGAATTTTTAACCAAATAGTTGAAACTTTCTACCAAAACACAACGAAATTTAAAAGTATATAGTTAAACTATAGTTAAACTAATTTTCATGAAAAACTTTTAATTTTCTGCTATTTTTGCCGTGACGTATTAAAATAATTGTTAAGACTTTGATTAATAGTATTTTAAGTTAACCTTTGAACCTTTTTAAATTAAAGCAAAATATAGAATTTTTGTTTTCAAACAAATTTCTCAAGATTTGAAAACATTTCAAAAGATTTCTATAAATTCCGAGAAAAAATCCGAAATAAGTTGGAAGAATACTTAAATTTTCAACCAATAAACAACGAATTTTCAAAAAAAGTTCAATCTTCAATAAAAAAATGAATTTTTAACCTATACAATTAATTTCCTTTTAAAAAACAACAAATTAAAAAATACATAAATTTAAATTTTCAATCACAAAAATGAATTTTTTTTCAAAAATGTACATTTTCTTTTCTTTTTTTTAAATCTTCTCAATATTAAAATTATCTTTTTAAGTTTCAAAACTATGTTTCAAATGAGTTGAAATTTTTCCTGATTTTTTTCTAATAGTTAAAAAAAATCAGGAAAAATTTCAATAATTGTGCAAAATTATAAAAATTGCCTTGAAATCTTCCAGAATCTTTTTTAACAATTTTATTATACTTTTTGAAATGTTTCAAAATGTTTTGAAATATTCGATTAAAATTCATTTTTCAAAATAAAAAATTATGCTGCAAGCATGAACTGATTGATAAAAATATTTTGGTGTCAAAAATAATTTTTTTATTCTTAAAATATTTTTTTTTAACTCTTTACTATTGTTTTTATAATATTTATGCATATTCAGGGTTAAACTATTCAAAAAAAAGGAATAGAAACAAAAAAAATTTTTTTAATGTACCAGGACGTGAACCAATGACGAGAGTTTGCAGTCTGCAACTTAGACCATTGCTCCATCGTAGCTTGATCAATTGTGCAGTAATTCAAACCGATGTTTCTTTCAACGAGTGCACGAGTTTCTTTCAACCCTTTTTTCTCATAAACCGTTTTCTATCTAAGTAAACGGTTTCAGCTTTTTTCATCTCAAATTAAGCCCTCTTCGCTCACAAAACATGATTAAAATCCGTGCCCCCGTCACGCGCACTCCGCTTGTAAGAAAATTAATTTTAAACCAATAACAAAACAAATACAATAGTTACTTTTTTAACCGAAAACAATGAATTTTGAAAAAATAGTGCAATTTTCAATCAAAAATTTTCAACAACAAAAAAAGGAATTTTTAACGAAGTAGTCGAACTTATTTTCGACACAAATTCTTAATCTCCACCATTTATCGCTGCAGCGTATGAAAATAATTATTAAGACTTTGATTAATAATCTTCGAAATTAATTTTTTGAATAAAAAAAAGGCAGTCATTTTTTCAAACTTTCATGATAAGTTCCATTTTTCCAGAACTTTTTTTGAAATGTCGTGACTCTTTCAGGTCTTCTAGGGTTTGTATAAAAAAATAATGAATAACTTATTCATAATTATTTTCGATCAAATTATGCTTCAATAAATTTTTCCAATTTCAACGAACTATGTCTTTTTGAGGAAAATAAAAAAATTTTCTTAAGATTTTACGATTTCCGGGAAACAGTGAAATGAAATTTTGGTTAAAAAATTATATATAATTTTATATATAATAAAATGAAATAACATATATAATAGATTTAAAAATAAAACTTTAAATATAAACTATAGCGGACCCGACAGACGTTGTCCTGTTGTCCTAATTTATAAATCAAAAATTGGGGGGTACACTCTTTATATGTCATAAATTAAATGGCTCATGTTTTAGAGGTAGGCCAGGATTCGGCTTTGGGTACATATTAACTCCTATCAAATACAACGCTGCTGAAGGCTGGTAACCTTCTCAGCATAAATCACCAACCAATTGAGACTCTCGGTTTCCTTTCTCTATCCTCACCTCCCCCCCCCACACACAGTAACAGAAGTATTGGTGGGACTGACGTTACAGATAGACTATCCACCGTACGACGAATAATCACTTAACTTGGACATGATTTCGGCTCGCAAAACAAATTTCGCGCATAAAGGTGATAGTTGGGTGTACAATCTAAACATGAATAATACAAACAATAAAGTAGCCTCGGAATGGACTGAAACTTGGATTGACGAAATGCATACACACGGTAAACGTAAAGGTCGAGTTTCAGGCGATGAATGGAGACTGGGTGTCTGGAATGCTAGAGGAGTGAATGACCTTAAAATAAGAGAACTACGAGAAACTATGCATGCAAGGAAACTAGATATTTTATGTGTACCTGAGACGAAGAAAAATGGTTGCGAAAGTAGAAACATAGAAAATGGGGTGTTGAAAGGCGGTTTTGAAATATGGTCAGGAGTAGGTAGTGAATCAAATCGTAGTCAAGGGGTCGGTTTAATTATGAATGAAAAAGCAAGACAGCATCTCAAAGATCATGATTTTGTATCTCCCAGATTGTTGTGGGCTAGAATGAAGGTAGGAATCAGAAGGTTATTTATCATAGCGTGCTACGCCCCAGTTGACAGTGAGCCGCGAGAAGTCAAAGACGCTTTCTGGGACACTTTAAATGACACAATAAGTACTTGCGATCAAGGTGAAAGAATAATTCTGCTAGGAGATATGAACGGATGGGTCGGCGTTCAACGTCAGGATACAGATACAGAAAGGGTACTAGGTAAATTTGGGGATCCAAGAAAAAATTATAACGGGGAAAAATTAGTTAGCTTATGCTTAGAAAAGGGCCTATTTATTACCAATACTTGGTTTCGACATAAAATGATCCACACGTACACTTGGTGTAAAGGAAATAACCGCAGTGTAATTGACTTCGTTATTGCGGATGAAAGACTAAGAGAACTAGTCAAAGATACAAGAGTCATGAGGGGTTCCGAATGCAATACTGATCATTATCTTTTAATCTCTAAAATAAACTTAGGCCGGGGATGGAAAAGAAAGAGAACAGAAAAACGAAACAAATACGAATAAAGATTGAAAATTTACAGAAACCGGAAGTGCGAATAGAGTTTCAAAATAAGTTAAGCGAACGCATAGATAGGGCAACTTGGGAAGCGCTTACGAGCAATAAAGATATAGAGGGCGCGTGGTCTTTATTACGGGATACCATTGTTAAAAGTGCGATTGAAGTGTGTGGTACGGCAGTGGTAGGGAGAAAGTCTGGCGATGCGTGGTGGAATGATGAAATTGCGGCAGCCCAAAAAGAAAAGAAAGAAGCGCACGACAGAACGTTGCAAATTACAGGTATTAGCGATGAGGAGAGAAATAGACTTAAAAATGATTACAGACACAAAAAGAGAAAAGTTAAACGACTAGTCAAAGAGAGTAAAGAGAAAATCAGAACAGAAGAAGAGAGGAAAATACAAAACAGCTTTGAAGGAATGATGAAACTATTATATAAACAGTTGAAGGAAAGTAAAAATACAGAGTTTGCGAGCATGAGAAACAGCAAAGGTGAAATGCTATATGATATAGACGGGATAGTAGACGCTTTAAAAGACTCTTTTAAAGAACTATTAGGAGGTGAAGATATAGGACAACAAAACTGCGACATAGAACATAATGCATTAGAAAACCCAATTGAAAAAGTCTGTGTCACTGAGGTCAGAGACATAATAAAGAATTTGAAAAACGGTAAGGCTGCTGGTGCAGACAGTATTACCGCTGAAATGCTTAAATACGGTGGCGAATACATACCTCACAGGTTGTGCGAATTGATAAATTTGTGTATCGAGACAGGAAAAGTCCCAGACGATTGGAGAAAAGCGATTATCGTACCAATATACAAAAGAAAGGGAGACAAAAGCAACTGCAGCAATTACAGAGGTATCAGCCTACTAAGTACCGTAAGTAAAATATACTCAAAAATACTTATTCGTAGGGTAATGGAAATCACAGAAGAAAAAATATGGGAAGTCCAAAGTGGATTTATGCCAAGAAGATCATGTACAGATCAGATATTTAGCCTAAGACAGATCACAGAAAAAAGCTTGAGAGTAGGAAAGAAAATTTTCTGTGCATTTATTGACCTAGAAAAAGCATTTGACACGGTAAATAGAAGTAAACTTTGGGAAGTTTTAAAAGAATACGGAGTAAATGGAGGGCTCCTGCAAGCAATAAAAACAATATATACAGGTAGTAAAGCGAGCGTAAGGGTAAACGGGAAACTGAGTGACTGCTTCGATTTACGCAAGGCGTGAAACAAGGATGCGTTATGTCCTCGTGGCTATTTATCATATTCATGGATAAGTGTTTAAGAACTGCACTCTTCGACGAAGAAGGTGTAGATCTCCAAACAGTTAAGGTACGTGGGTTAGCTTTCGCAGATGACAAGATTGTTATGGCAGAATCAGTCGAGGACTTGCAAAGAATGTTGAATAAACTTCATACAAGCATGAAGGACATAGGACTCAAAATTAACGTAAATAAAACAAAAATCATTGTGTTTGAGGGAAAGAGTGAGAAAACAATGTGCAACATTGTCCTAAATGATGAGAGATTAGAACAAGTTGACAAGTGCGTATACCTAGGTAGTCTATTCACTAGCGACGGAAAAATAGATGGGGAGTTAGATAGGCGCATAAATAAGGGTAAGCAGGTTATCGGTAGAGCAGGGTCCATCCTAACAAATAAAAACATATCAAAAAAAGCTAAAATGGCCATACATAATTCTATATTCATACCGACTGTACTATACGGTAGCGAAACATGGACATGTCAAGAAAAGGACAGGAGTAAAATTAACGCGATCGGCATGAGACCTCTGCGCATAATATGCGGGAAAACACTGATGGATAAAGTCCGGAACGAGACAATCCTCAAAGAATGCGGTGCAAAAGAGACAATAGTTGACACATGGGAAAGCCCTCGTGAAAAGAAAGACCAACTTTAGATCACAGTATAGGCAGGTATAGTCCTGTCCCGGCAGTTTGAACCCCCAATATTCCATCATTATTAGGCTCATCACGAGTCAGGACCATAACCATGGAGGGATGGACAGAGTTCCATAAATATAACGGAAACTGGTTGAAGCCTCTATAAATGCTCATAAATCAGCCCAGGTTCTTTAGGACTTTTAGGTATAGCTAATCTGTTGATACAGACAGCTATCCTTATTTCAGAGAGAGAGAGAGAGAGAGAGAGAGAGTGTGGTGTCTATTTCAATGCCCTCAAAATGAGGCAGGTATAGGCTGAAGGGAAAAGACCAGAAAAAGACCAAACGTGGTTTGAAACTGGTCTTAAAGTGATCTTAAGTTGGTCTTTCTTTTCACAAGGGAGAAATCAGTTAAGATGGTTCGGTCATCTTGAAAGAATGAAAGATGAGCGACTGACCAAACAAGTGTACAAAGGTAAAGTAAATGGCAGAATGCCGAGAGGTAGACCGCCGAAAGAATGGTTAGAATCGGTAAATGAGACATTAATCCGAAGAGACGTAAGAAGCCATAGAAACACACGAGCTTGCATGAAAAAATGCATGGACGTGAAGGAAGCTAGAGTAGTATGCCAGAACAGAAAAGTGTGGCGACAAATAGTTTGTAAACAGAGTGACAATAGAATGAATGAAGCCTGAAACAAAGACCTTGGAATCTAATGGGCCCAAGTGGGGAACCATACATAACAATTTTGTGAGGCTCTTCACTTGGGGTGATCGCTAGAGAGATTGATCAGCAACCTGGGTCGGAGCAGTGTTGCGGAATAAACGTGTCATTTGAATAAATGACACGAGAATTCCAGATCAATCTAAAACATATATGGGTAATTGTCAAATTGTAGGAAAATTTTAGCACCTACAGTGGCAAGCACATTATTATTAGGAATTAAATATCTCATAACGGAAATTGATCTTATCACATCTAAAAATTAAAAATCCAAAAAGGGCAGTTATGAAAATAAGAAACAATAATAAAAATTCGTACATGAAATACGGAAAGTGGATTTGAAGTTAGGAGATTTATGAAAGAGAGCGCAAGCTTTTAAAAAGTGAATAATGTGACGCATGCCATTGAGGAAAAACGAAATATTTAACTATTGCAGATAATTTTTTCGAATATAAGTAAGGTGACGTAATAAATTAAAATTCTAATTGTTACTATTATTTTTTATTTCAATAAATACGTTTTAAATTACAAAAATGGAAACAACGTCACTGTAGTACAATGTACAATTAAAGATTCAACGTTCACTGAAACTATTTACATGATTTATTATGCAGTCTTTCAAATGTATTCAAATCTATTTATTATATCGTGTCACATACTAAGTAACTGAGTAATAAATTATGCCTTCATTTTGATCAAAATTGAAAATATGAACGTACGCTCTTATATTGTACCGTACGGTAATGATGCGAGAAAAATGATAAAGTTTAGCCTTTATATAGAATATATATATATATATATATATATATAATTTAGAAATTTAGGATAGAACCTAATAAATATGAATCCAGATTAATATAGTTAAAATTTATTTGAAAAAAATACGAATCGATTACGTTTCGGAAACACAGCTGGTTCCCCTCATCAGATCTTAAAACAGTTTTAAAAATTCCGTGTAATTTTCTTTATGTGTGAGTTCCATATCTTTTAGAAAAATATAAACTTTATAGGTAGTGCTGTAGAGAGATTTGTATTTTATATTTTTTTAATGAAACTATTATTTAAACTATGGTAAAAAGACAAAAAATGTTTTGTGAAGACGGAGCAGGTATGCCCCGAAACAAAGTTTCCAATATGGAGACGGGGCATACATGCTCCGTCTTCACAAAATATTTTTTGTCTTTTTACCATAGTTTAAACAATAGTTTACACATATACACATATACACATATATATGGGTAATTGTCAAATTGTAGGCAAATTTTAGCACCTACAGTGGCAAGCACATTATTATTAGGAATTAAATATTTCATAACGGAAATTGATCTTATCACATCTAAAAATTAAAAATCCAAAAAGGGCAGTTATGAAAATAAGAAATAATAATAAAATTCGTACATGAAATACGGAAAGTGGATTTGAAGTTAGGAGATTTATGAAAGAGAGCGCCAGCTTTTAAAAAGTTCAAAAGTGAATAATGTGACGCATGCCATTGAGGAAAAACGAAATATTTAACTATTGTAGATAATTTTTTCGAATATAAGTAAGGTGACGTAATAAATTAAAATTCTAATTGTTACTATTATTTTTCATTTCAATAAATACGTTTTAAATTACAAAAATGGAAACAACGTCACTGTAGTACAATGTACAATTAAAGATGCAACGTTCACTGAAACTATTTACATGATTTATTATGCAGTCTTTCAAATGTATTCAAATCTATTTATTACATCGTGTCACATACTAAGTAACTGATTAATAAATTATGCCTTCATTTTGATCAAAATTGAAAATATGGACGTACGCTCTTATATTGTACCGTAAGGTAATGATGCGAGAAAAATGATAAAGTTTAGCCTTTTTCAATATTTATAAAAAAATAACAGATTTTAATCATAAAAAGTCACCTACTTATAAAAAAAAACACCGCTGAGCAAGTAACGGAATGGTTTTCATAATTTTTTTTCACTTCGACACTGGTTTTTAACGAACGTACGGGAATGACGTTTTTGTTGTCAAAATGCACTTTTCAGTTTTAATATCAGATTCACAAAAAAAAAAGTTAATATTTTAAGCTCATTTTCGTAGAATCTTGTATTAAAAATTACGCTTAATATTTCTGTATTTATTACTCAACTGTAACTACAATATTTTACTAGAAAAAAAGACGTACGGTAATGATGTCTGAAATGACAAAAATGGAGGGACAGACTTTAAGGTTTTTATATTATTGTTTATTTGACTTAAAAAATGGGCACACATTACATTTATGTTCATCTAAAGTTTACAAACTTGGTACGTTAACCGTTTTTTCAGGTGACTGTCTAAAAAAAGGGGGGAAATCAGTTTATCCTTGTGCAAAGTGAGGTTGAGACGCCGTACGGTAATGACGTTTGGGGTGTTCTCATATTAAATTAGAGTAAATAGGAATAGAAATGAAGAAAAAGAACTAACTATTTTGTAGAGGATGATAATAAGTATTTATCAAATTAAAAAAAAAACTAGTACGAGTTTCTAAATTAATGTTATATTACTGGGACTTCAAGTTTGCCTTCAATTTGACAATTACCCATATACCTAACACCTATATACCTACATACTTTACACCTATATACCTATCTAACTTATACCTATATAATCTACACCAATTCAACCATTTTTCCAACCGAGCAAGTCACGCCTACCCCGAAAGGGAAATGGCTTAATGGTATAATAATATAATAATTAAACAGTTTCCAGTGGACTGAATTGTGAATCTAAACCATTCTTGAATCCACTGGAACACACATAAAAAATTTCATCAAAATCGGTCCAGCCGTTTAGGAGGAGTTCAGTCACATAACACACGGACAGAAGAAATATATATATATATATATATATATATATATATAAAGATATTAATTAATAAATTAATATTAAATATAAAATTAAAAAATACATTTTTATTTGAAAATAAAATTTAGAAAAAATTTAAAAAGATTTTAAATAAGAGTATAGTTTTTTATAGTTTAATTTATTTTATATTTTATTTTTTTTATTTTATAGTTTTTTTACATTTTCAACCAACAAACAGCGGATTTTCAAAAAATAGTGACATTTTCAATCAAAAAGATGTTTTTTTTAACCAAGTACTTAATTTTTCGATACGAAAGATAAATTTTCAAACAAGAAGATTTATTTTCTACCAAAAAGCAACGAATTAAGAAAAATGTTACATTTTCTACCAAAAAATAAACATCTAACTTTCAATAAGATTGTTTTATATTTCACCAATTTTCAACGCGATATACAAAAATATTTATTAAGACTCTTTTTCGGGATTCTTCATTTTTCTGATTTTTCGAAATGTTTCAAAATATTTTTGAATTTTCTTCAAACATTATTTTTCAAAAAAAAAAAAAAAAAAAAGCAATTAAAGCTTTCCCAGGAATCTTACAAAAAAAATTTATTTTCTTGAAACCCTTCAAAATTATTGAAAAGGTTCCAAAATTTTATTTTAAAATCTTCAAAAATCTATATTTTCTTTAAAAATTTTAAATCTTCTCAATATTTAAATTATTTTTGTAAAGTGTTTCAAAACTATGTTTTCCATTAATTCGAATTTTTCCTGATTTTTTTTCAATTGTGCGAAATGATAAAAATTGCCTTACTTAAAGTGTTTCAAAACTATGTTTTACATTAATTCGAATTTTTCATGATTTTTTTTTCAATTGTGCGAAATGATAAAAATTGCCTTACAATCTTCCAGCAGAGATTCCACCGCATCTCTGCTTCCAGGATTCTTTTATGACAATGTTTCAATCAAAGCGCCCCCAATTGAACTAGCCAATTTACAAACTAAAATTACCCAATCTGATCTTCTCTACCGACATTATCAAACTGGAAAAATGTCGCCCTGCCTGACCACGCAAGTAGGAGCGTCTATTGTCTATTTTAGTTCCTAAACTGGCTAGTTGTATTGGGGGCGCTTTGATTTTAGTTCGCAAAAGCTTAGTTCGAGAGGGGGCACTGCGGAGAATCACTCAAAACTGAATGTATGGGATCGGCAATCTCCCACCTCATCTCTGTATAAACTCTTATAAAAGGTTCAAATCTTCCTTTAGAATTAGTATTCATTCTTGAAATTTTCTAATCAAATATTTTTCAATTTGAAATGATTTATTTTCTTAAATCCTCAACTAAAAATCTGACAATTTTAAGATATCACATTGAAAATTAAAAATTGAAATGAAGAATATAAAACAAGATTGCTGTAATATAATTCCATTTTTTGAAATTGTAAAATTTCAAGCTTTTCAATTTGATCAAGGCTTTTAACATAAAATTTTCAAATATTTAACAGCGGAATGGTCCTGACATTTTGAATTTGAAACTACAATATTGTAAAATACAAAATTTGAAACCTCCAGAAATTAATTTTAAGTAAAACTTTAGTTTGGAAGGCCTCAAATATTAAACCGTTTTAGAAATGCGCATTCAAAACTATGATTTCAAATTAAAATTATAGAAATTTTAAAAAGGCGATAAATATATTATATCGTGTAGTACTGTAGTATCAAGTGACATTCAAAACGACTGGATAGATTTTTTGTTACTAAAAAATGTGATTTCTGTCAAAAAAATTCACTGCCATTTTCACCGTTCAAAATATTGCAGAATTTAGAATATTGCGAGAAATATTGTGAACTTCTAAAGTTTAATTATTCTACATACTTTGAAATGATATGCCTTCTAATTGAAAACTTTCAAAATTACAAAACGCGCGAATTATGCAATACGGGAAATCTCCCGGTGTAATATTTCTCTCCCGGCTTTATCCCGGTGCAAGTTTCTCCCGAGTGAGCGGCCACCCTCTTCTTATTTGTCAGGGAAAATTAAGACAGAAACAAAATTTATCTTTCCACGCTGAATATGAAACACGTGTATTAAAGATGAATTAAAAATTATGCAATAGGAGTATTCTGAGAATTTATTTACTTTAATACAAATTTGACATTCACTCACAGTGTATACTTGGTTAGAAACAGGACATCAATTACTCACTTGCTCTTATTTTATTACAAAGAAATGATCTTTCTCACACTCGTAACATACGTGAAATATTCCATTTTATGTTCATCACAACATTAATTTATCCAGAAATTCTTACACTTGATGCTATTACGGAGTGGTATGAATTGAAGCGTGTGGGACATACTATAGGCTTTAGAAATGATTAAGATTACAGCATGATGATACAAGTCACAGTACACCAAATTGAGTTTGGTTGTTTTAAAACTTCACTGAAAACCCAAACTGCTACTTTTTCTAGTTTAGTTAAAATTGTAAATTTCCTCTTCAAAATTAAAAAAAAAACTAAGCGAGTGCCCTTCCACAAACAGCCGTCTGCTGATTGCGGAACTCGACAACCGAACCAGTGTTACGTGGTAGGGCATTTATGATAACAGTTTTCACCTATTCGGATATTAGTGAGCGTGTAATAAATACACTTTCCGAATAACTCAAGTAGCATGTTTTAAGCTTTTTTAAATACAATTTGTCGTGTTATTACGAGGAAAAATGTCTCATAATGGATTTGTTTCCCGTGAACAATGTCTCGCCCACGTGATTATGTCAACTATATGAAAAGTCTTTTAAAAAATAGGCTGGGAGTTTATTGACAAAAAGAGTTATCTACGATATATAAAAACCTAGAAGTCTTAAAAGACTTAAAAAGTTCATAAGTCTTAAAGAAAAATTCTTGATGTCTTGCTCAGTTCTCTTCTTCTTCCTCCTCTTCTTCCTGTTCGTCCTCTTCCTCACCAGTACTCTCAGGCTTTTCTTCTACTTTCTTTGCCCTGCCGCGCCCACGTCCAGAAGATGGTGCTGTTCCTTTCGCAGCTCCTAGCTATAAGTTATTAACAATAATATAAATTAACCATTGCGAGTGTTAAAAAGGCAATAAATAAAATTAACAGGCAACTATCCATATGCATACCTTTTTTTTGTGAGAACCCTTTGGTCGACCTCGACCTCTCTTAGCAGGTACAGAAGGAGCATCATCTTCGTTGTCGGACTTTGAACGTGCAGTGTTGTTTTTATTTTCTGCTGCAGGTCGTCCTCTCTTTTTTGCTTCCTTCGCTACACCCTTGTCTGCTTTTGCTGGTCGGCCCCTCTTCTTCTTCTGATCATCTACTACTGCAGAGTTGTCGTCCGACATTTTGTTGTTTCTTCTTCACTGCTTTCAATACTAAAGAAAAACAGTCTTTTAAAAATCAGGGTTGCTACATAAGTCTAGTTTCAAAATTCCACTTTTCGAGCTCTTCTTAAAAAATCCATTCCATTAAATATAAGTTCAAAACATGCCACTGATCTCAGACTAATTTACCAACAATTTCTTGTGCAATCATTCATTAATCACAGGCCTCACAGTCCCTATGGGATAAAATATAGGGACCAAAGGGTACTTTTTGCCACAGTCATAGGTTTTTTTTCGCGCTCAAAGGGTAACAAATTCAGGATAAATTTACAAAACTTCAAAACAATTTAGTTAAATTCAAAGTAATTGGAAGAAATTTTAAAAATCGAAAATATTCCATTGATTTCAGTATAATTTCAGCAAAATAAAGGAAGAATTCGAAAGGATTTAAAAGAATTCAGGATACATTAATAAGAATTCAGGGTGAATTCCAAAGGAATTGCAAAAAATATTTGAAAAACTCTTGAAATTTTTGAAACACTACGAAATCTCTCACTTTTTGTGAATAAATTCTTTGAAATCCATCAAAATATTAAAATCCCTTAAAATTATTAAACCCCTTGGAAACAAAAATTTCCTATTATAAAATATTTCAAATCCTTTTGTATCTTTTGAAATTCCTTGAAACTTTTTAAAGTCCTTGAAAACGCCTGGAAATCTTTTACAACAGGCGTACGTACGTACGCGTCTACCACGCGCATGCGTCTACCACATCTCTCGCTCTCTAGGAGAAAGAGTAGGGACGCGGAACATGTGTTCTCGCAGGGAATTTCCCCGAGTTGGGCATGCCTGTTCCAAACGATACCTAAGAAAAGTAATATGCGCTTTATTTATCCTGATACAGTGTTTAAATTTTATAACCTCACGAACATAACTTCAAAATTGAACTGCGGTCCTGACAATTTACGTCCTGCATTTTTTTTTTACAAAAGTGTGTAAACTTACATCGTCGCACGTAGATCAAATAATTTCCATCGTGGTACACGGAGAAAAAAATATGCCTATAATAGTAAGAGCACTAGTCATGCTTTTGTCGTAGGTTTCATTCTTGCTATCTTGGTACAAAATTCATTCATTTTAAGCAGGAATCCCTTTATCCTAAAAAAGTACAAAGATTCATGCTTTTAAAGCCGTTATCCCTTGCGAAAATAGCTCGAACTTCGCCTTGCTACGGTTGTAAGAAAACTCATCCTATTAGAGTATGAGTACTCTTACAAACGAGATATTAGGTCACGCGCAAGCGTCGGTAGGCGTGGCCTAATATCTCTTTTGTAAGAGTACTCATACTCTAATAGGATGAGTTTTCTTACAACCGTAGCAAGGCGAAGTTCGAGCTATTTTCGCAAGGCACAACTGCTCTAAGGGCATGTGACTCCAGCAATAACGGCATGCGCTTGATTCTTTTATGGTATAGGACATTTAATGCTAAAAATGTCTAACCTGATGCCAATATTGGTAGAAATTCATACCAATTTCGCACATGAAGTTCCATGCTGTAATATTAAGAGCTCAGCCTACTATAACAGTGTGGTTTTTTTCTCCGTGTACGATGTAAAATTACACCAACTTTCAAACAGTGAACCTATGAGTGAAAATGATCTCTACAACTTTTCACTGAAAATCCACTGTAGGAAGGACGCTGCTATCTCGGATCTTGCAGCACTGAGCGTCGTGTCAGCTACCGGATTGGTTACTGCTGGCGTGCTTATTTGAAATGATCAAGTGTGCAAATAAATGGTTTACGACAAATAATAACATTTAATAATTTTAAATCTTTTTGAAAATTTTCAGGAATTAATGTAATGGTTTCTACTAAGTTTTATAATAATATTTAATACATTTTTCAAAAATTTCCGCCCACAATAAATCAAGGACTGCACAGTATTTCAAGATTTTTTCTTACACATCCGAAAGTATCTATAAAAATTTCAAAACACTCAATTTTTCCAACGGTCAAAAATGGAACGCACTTGTAACTTGACTCTTGTCAAGCATCCCTTTGTCCAAAAAGAAAAAAAAATCAGTCTGACTCGAGTGCCTCAAGAAGTCAGTCGACTATTCGAAAATAGGGAAAGAACCAAATATAAAATTTTACAGTTTGATTAGTTTTCTATAAACTTTGTTTCTGTATACAAACATTCATAAAATATTTTATAACCGCGTAAGTAAAGTGTAATTTGGAATTTGACAGAAAATGGAAGGGCCTGCAACCTGTTTTAAAAAGATGAGTTTTTCTTGATTTTATACCAATTTATATTAATTTCGGCTGAAGTAAAAATTTTCTTCATGTAATGATAGGATTGGGGGGGGGGGGGGTAAGTCTTTAAAGATACTTTGAGGTGTTTGAAAACTCGAAAATGAAACTGATGACGTCTCCCTTCACGCGTTATTTTCAAAGATTCCTAAATGCATTTTTAAACTCTCCCAACAAAACAAATTATAATATTGCAGTTCAATTATTATAAATATTTCAATGTTTCATGCAGGAGAAAATTTGATATATGTACTTATATATACAGTATTCGGCAGATGAGCACATATTAACTCCTATCTAATAAGTACAACGCTGCTGAAGGCTGGTAACCTTCTCAGCCTAAATCACCAACCAATTGAGACTCTCGGTTTCCTTTCTCTGGGGCCCCCCCCCCCCATAGTAACAGAAGTTTTGGTGGGACTGACGTTACAACTAGACTCTCCACCGTACGACGAATAATCACTTAAATTGGACATGATTTCGTCTCGCAAAACAAATCTCGCGCATAAAGGTGATAGTTGGGTGTACAATCTAAACATGAATAATACAAACAATAAAGTAGCCTCGGAATGGACTGAAAATTTGATTAACGAAATGCATACACACGGTAAACGTAAAGTTTGAGTTTCAGGCGATGAATGGAGACTGGGTGTTTGGAATGCTAGAGGAGTGAATGATCTTAAAGTAAGAGAATTACGAGAAACTATACATGCTAGGAAACTAGATATTTTATGTGTACCTGAGAAGAAGAAAAAGGGTTGCGAAAGTAGAAACATAGAAAATGGAGTATTGAAAGGCGGTTTTGAAATATGGTCAGTAGTAGGTAGTGAATCAAATCTTAGTCAAGGGGTCGGTTTAATTATGAATGAAAAAGCAAGACAGCATCTCAAAGATCAAGGATATGTACCGCCCAGATTGCTGTGGGTTAGAATGAAGGTAGGAATCAGAAGATTATTCACCATAGCGTGGTACGCCCCAAGTTGATAGTGACCCGAGAGAAGTCAAAGAACGCCAGGATACAGATACAGAAAGGGTGCTAGGTAATTTTGAGGATCCAACAAGAAAAAATTATAACGGGGAAAAATTAGTTAGCTTATGCTTAGAAAAGGGCCTATTTATTACCAATACTTGGTTTCGACATAAAATGATCCACACGTACACCTGGTGTAAAGGAAACAACCGCAGTGTAATTGACTTCGTTATTGCGGATGAAAGGCTAAGAGAACTAGTCAAAGATACAAGAGTCATGAGGGGTTCCCAATGCAATACTGATCATTACCTTTTGGTCTCTAAAATAAACTTAGGGCGGGGATGGAGAAGAAAGAGAACAAAAAAACGAAACAAACACGAATAAAGATTGCAAATTTACAGAAACCGGAAGTGCGAATAGAGTTTCAAAATAAGTTAAGCGAACGCATAGATAGGGCAACTTGGGAAGCGCTTATAAGCAATACAGATATAGAGGGCGCATGAGAACTTTGTTACGGGATATCATTGTTAAAACTGCAATTGAAGTGTGTGGTACGGCAATGGTAGGAAGAAAGTCTTGTGATGCGTGGTGCAATGATGAAATTCAAGCAGCCCAGCAAGAAAAGAAAAAAGCGCAAAAAAGAACGTTAAACATGACAGGTCTTAGCGACGAGGAGAGAAATAGACTCGAAAACGATTACAAAGACAAAAAGAGGAAAGTTAAACGACTAGTCAAGGAGAGTAAAGATAAAATCAGAACAGAAGAAAATACAAAACAGCTTTGAAGAAATTATGAAACTATTATTTAAACTGATAAAAGAAAGTGAAAATACAGAGTTTGTCAGCATTAGAAACGCCAAAGGTGAAATGCTATATGATACAGACGGGATAGTAGACGCTTAAAAGACTCTTTTGAAGAATTATTAGGAGGAGAAGATATAGGGCAACAGAACTGCGCATAGAACATGATGCGTTGGAAAATCCAATTGAAGAAGTCGGTGTCACTGAGGTTAGAGATATAATTAAGAACTTAAAAAACGGTAAGGCTGCTGGCGCAGACAGTATTAGCGCTGAAATGTTTAAATACGGTGGCGAGTACATACCTCACACAGGTTGTGCGAATTGATAAATTTATGTATCGAGACGGGAGAAGTCCCAGACGATTGGAGAAAAGCGATTATCGTACCAATATACAAAAGAAAGGGAGATAAAAGCAACTGCAGTAATTACAGAGGTATCAGCCTACTAAGTACCGTAAGTAAAATATACTCAAAAATACTTATTCGTGGGGTAATAGAAATCACAGAAGAAAAGATATGGGAAGTCCAAAGTGGATTTATGCCAGGAAGATCATGTTGACATATGGGAAAGAAATCAGTTAAGATGGTGCGGACATCTTGAAAGAATGAAAGATGAACTACTGACCAAACAAGTGTATAAAGGTAAAGTAAATGGCAGAATGCCCAGAGGTAGACCGCCGAAAGAATGGTTAGAATCTGTGAATGAGACACTAATCCGAAGAGACATAAAAAGCCATAGAAACACAAGAGCTTGCATGAAAAAATGCATGGACGTGAAGGAAGCTAGAGTAGTATGCCAGGACAGAAGAGTGTGGCGACAAATAGTTTGTAAACAGAGTGACAATAGAATGAATGACTCCTGAAACAAAGACCTTGGATACTAATGGGCCCAAGTGGGGAACCATACATAACAATTTTGTGAGGCTCTTCACCTGGGGTGATCGCTAGAGAGATTGATCAGCAACCTGGGTCGGAACAGTGTTGCGGAATAAACGTGTAATTTAAATAAATAACACGAGAATTCCAGATCAATCTAAAATATCTATACCGGACACCTATCTACCTCATACCTATATACCTACCTACTTTATACCTATATACCCATATACACACTACTATTTTCCAACCGAGCAAGTCACGCCTACCCCGAAAGGGAAACGGCTTAATGGTATAATAGTAATAATAATAAAATAACCGCGCCAACAGTAAACAATGCAGTTGCTGACATGACGCTTGCGCAGTATGGAAATGTTCGAGAATGATCGCTTTATGAGGAAGTATCACACTGTCACACTGCGACACCATCTCATCGGAAAGAATATGATTTATTCGTAAATTTATTATTGAAAGTCTATGGGTCTACTGTAATAGATTCAACATTCATTTTGTAGTGAAAAAACATATTATTTTAGTTATTCACATTATTATCCCGTAACAAATAGTGTTAAACCTGGTTAAACAGTGCAGAGGCCGCAGCTGATACTCTGTCAGATTTTTTTGGTACTACTACCTGCAAGTATATAATTACGGATGCCATCCATTCAAAATCTTGGAAGTCGAATAGGGCTGGGATGTGAGCCATGAAACTTTACATCCCTAGTTATGCTCACTTTGATTCATTCCCATAAATTCTTAAAAACTTTATCCGCCGGCAAAGATGTTATAAACGTAGATGCGGTGCGGGTTTAGTTACATGCGATAAATATAGACGGCGCGTCCGGCGAAGATTTTCAGTTTCCCTCTAGCCCCCACTACTCCCCGTCGCACCAATTGATATAGTTTGCCAACAGACACTTGGAGCGCTGTAAGCAACTCTCACCATACCGCCCGAGGCGCAATGATGGTAACTTAGCCCGGACAAGAACGACTGATATATAAAATAAGTTGCCAATTGAAACATTTCTACATTTACGATAAACGTAAAATAGCCACGCTTTGCAAAACATGGTTATTTTTATAAATATCAAAGATAAAAGTCCATGAATAATTCATATTACTGCTTCATATATTTTCTAATAATTCTGAACTTATTTCTTATAATTTACATTCTGTTATGAGTTATAATTATTTTTTACTCTAGAATATTATATTTTTATTCAAACTGATTGAACTTTCAGTGCAATATCTTTACGTAGTTCTTTAATATTCTTTAGTATTTATTTTTGTATAGTCTGCAATTTATATGGATTGTTTAGACTATTAATATAATGAAGTTTACATTTGTGTAACTACTAAGGCTTTCGAATTAAATTAGTCCAAATTTTAACGTTGAAATATGTAAATTGTTTAATTTTGAACAGATCCAGAATCATATTGTAAAATCAATTACTGTTCAATTTTTAATACTCGAACCACAGTTCAGTTTTCAAAAGCATGAATTAATTTATAATTACAGCTGATCAATTGAAAACGGTTTTTATTTCCCGGTCAAAAAATAAATTCACTTTCAATTCCCGGTCACAAGTCTAGCACAATTTAAATTTGTATGCAGAAATTATACTATTTTCATTTTTGTAAACAATAATTTCCTTTAATGAAACTTGTAAAAAAAAGCGTTTCGAAGAGATTTTTTAAAAAATCTTTCGGGGAATAAAATGAACCCTGCAACATTAGGAAAGATTAAATAAAAAATGTTACCTGAAGAGAAAGCAAAAATATAAAACTCTAAATAACCATTGTTAAACAAACAATTGTAACCTGCATTTTTTTAAAGCTCGCCTTCACTTATCTTCGAAAATCAGTTACGATTAAGTATGAGAATATTTTTATCAATTGTATCTATCATTCTTAACAATGGTCATTTTTGAGCTTGAGATAATGCTACTTTCTCACTAAAATAAATAATTTGTGGCGGTACCAAATTATTAAAACATAAATAAAACTTGAAAAAGCACCCATTTAGAGAGTTTTTGAAACTAAACATTAGTTCAGTTCTTTCAGGCACTCCTAATGTTCAATAGCCCTACTTTCAAATTTATCTAAAGTTGCGGAAAAACACTGATGGACAAAGTCCGAAACGAGATAATCCTCAA